>JAOWAZ010538987.1:0-10148 GCA_028565935.1 Goniobranchus fidelis
AAGAAGAAGAAGAAGAAGAAGAAGAAGAAGAAGAAGAAGAAGAAGAAGAAGAAGAAGAAGAAGAAGAAGAAGAATGAAAAGGTGTTATATCCATCATCTTTTGTCATTTGAGTATTTGCTGTGGGCAAAATGTCTATTTATCCTTATTACCTTTTGTACGTATAATAATTAAGATGCACATACATTAGTCTTCAAAGTACTACTTGATAGTTGTAAAAGTAATCATTTACATCGAAAACACAATTTACATTATGTTTCTTCCAACAGCTTCAAATCGCTCTTCGAAATTACAAATCATTGGCAGAATATCCGGTGCACATGCAAAGACGGATTGCTGAGAGAGGCTGGTTTGAAGAGTAAGTAACTCTTGTTTATTTCTCGGCCTTAGTCTCGTTATTTCTATATTGTGGTTATGTCCCTTCCCCTAAAGATTGATAGCGCCGAACCCTCGGTGGTTTTAGGGCTTGGGGATAGGGGAAACATGGTGGGAGGGGGTTGATACGACCAGTCTTTGAACTGTCTCTTCAGCCGGACACATTTAGTTACTAATATGCCAATTTTAAGGTCTTAGCTGTGTCTCGGCTGGGGATCGAACCGCGGTTCCCCGGTCCCGAGGCGAACGCTGTATCACTAGGCCATGAGACCTGCAATGGGAGCATCCAGATAATATTATTGTGTCTCTTACGGCACATACTCCTACTTAGTCCTTGCAATCCTCGAGAGGGCAAAGGGCCTCAACCACACTTTTCCATCTGACTCTGTTTTTGCCCGTCATTATGGCTGTCCCCTATGTCAGGCCAATTGTCTGGAGTTCACTCTCGACTGATCGCCTCCATGTCTGCCTGGGCCTTCCAACCGATCTCTTTCCCTGTGGGTTCCAATCAAGGCTTTCCTGGTGATATTTTTGGTGGTTTTCACAAGGTGTGTCCTATCCAGTTCCAGTTTCGTTTCTTCATCTGGTTTTGACTGGCTCCTACAAGGTCACGATCAATTTCCACCCAAAAAAGGACAGACAAGAGTCCAGAGAAGAGGATCAAAATAAGAACCTGGTTTGGAAATCAACTCTTAATTAAGTAACAATTTTTCACCAGGTACTTTTTGAACTCTTTTTCTGATTCTGTTTTGGTGAAAAACAACATGCTCTGGAAGAGAATTCCATATACATGCATACCAACCCTTCTTTGTGTAAAAAAAAAAAAAAAAAGGACTACTTCCAGAACAGATGTTTAATTACATACAGCCTCACAATACACAAGAATCACGGCATTGCAGCCTCGAGCCATGACCATTCCCGGAATAACTATTTACTTTATTTTTATTTATTTTACTTTTCGTATCCATTACAGCAGGACCAGTGCTTAAAACACTAAACTTTGAGTAACACCTTTTGTGGTAAGAGCTTAATTTACTTTTGATACCTGTCCCGAGAGACGATGAAATACCAGCTAACAAAGTCATGTGAACCTATTACAACCAATGTGGAAACGAATTCAGAGGCCGGCCCTTAGCAATGCTTACAACTATACTAAATCGAGATCTCGCACTTATTCACCAACCATTCCAAGTCTATTCGAGTAAAGATTTAAATAAGATCGCTGCAATAGCTCAATACAGCAGAGAGTGACGAAAAGTCACAACAGATGCTATAAAGAGAGCAGACGAAGTGTCACAGACGGAGAACTGGAGTGCGACACGGCCATAATGGGCTAATGATAACAGAAAAAAAAAACCCCACAAAAAAACCCAACAGAACAAACAAAAAAAACAACAACAACAAAAAACAACACGCACAAAAAACAAAAAAAACAAAACAAAAACAAACAAACAAATAAAAAACAACAACAAAACAACAAAAATAATTAAACTAGCAGCCAACATAATACAAATAGGTCTACCCACTGAGCAATTTTTTTTTTTATGAGGCTTTGCAATATCATTGAAACGTAGAGTAGGCCTACATGTATTATTACGTTATTCTTTATTTTAAATCCTGTTTCCCTTTTTGGCATCTTCTTTTCCGAGTCTGAAAGTCATTTCTACTACTTCTGCTCTCTCCCTTTCTTTAAATTAACCTTCAGTCTTATTGCTGCCTTGGGTGCTGAGAGGGTCTTTGTTGTCGAAAATAGGCCTAAAACCCAAAGAAACGAACAAATCTCTGATGCCATATGTGAACAATGTAAAATATTCAATTAAATTTTGTGGCACATTAAAAATTGTGTGTTGATCCATGGACATGGTAGGCCCAAATAATTGGCCCCATTGGCTATATCCTGTATTCATCAATTTTTTTTTCATGGTTTAAATAACCGCTTTGTCCCTCGAAAAGTTACTTACGTCCAAATCTTCAAAATTGAGTAAGCCTATTGGTAAGCTACATGTACTGTCTTCAGTCTCGGATTACGTGTACTCAACTGAAGCATCCCCCTTTTTAACTATGTAACCCCCTCCCCGAACAGATTACTAATAACTCTGTCCATAATTCATTATGTGTGCACACTTCACGAGTCCTCATCTACAGCTAGCAGACGTGACAGAGATCAACCAGCTTGCCTCAGACCTGTCAATCCCATCACATAGGCGCACACATGCATGTCGCCGAAAGTGAAACATGGAGCAATCGTTAGGCGTTCAATAGCGGTTAGCGCTGGTACGCGAGATGTTCGCACCACTCTGTGCGACGCTCAGCGCTAAACTTCAATTTTGCAATCCCCTTTTCTGCTGCGTATCCTTTCACGGTTGGATTCCTTGGAGGAGCGCTTTCCACTATCAAGGGGCAGGGGACGACATGGAGGAAGGGGCAAGGGGAAGCGAGAAAAATTAGAGAGGAAGAGAGCGAGGGAGAGGACAGCAGAGAGCGAGGCGAGATGTGGGAACAACATTGAAACCGCGAAGCGCCAGTCTTCATGTCTAGCTAGAAGAGGCGACGTTCGCCTTCTGTTGTCTGCTTTCACACTGCATCATGTGTGTGGAGTTGTGAGTGATTTTTCAAAAGGATTTTTTTTCTCTTTATTACAAGAGATTCTTTGGAGAATACAAGGTGAGTTGCTTTTCTCTTAGGTTTGACGGCATTGACTTGAAGAGTTTGGTTTTGAACTTTTACCCATCCCTCATAAGTCCAAGTCACAGATTGATAGACAGGCGTAGAGTTAAGATAAGTCCAGATCGAGATTAAATCATAATCTACCTGGATGGATTATTGTTATTGTAACGTGAATCAGTGAAAGTATAAGGAGTTTTCATCGGCAGGTTTTGTCGTTGTCGTTGTTTTCGCTGCTGCTGCTGTTAATGATGATGTTGTCCCTGTTTCGTTTTTCTTTCTGTCCCGACGGTTCCTTCTGTGAAAAAGTCACCCTCATTCCTCTTTTTCACACAAATTGTGATTAATATTTTTTTTATCATTTGCAGGAATATATTGGATTACAATTAATAATTATTATGTCATTGGTCGTAGCATTCCAATGCATTATGCAGTACTTTAGGCTATAAATATTTCACACTGCCTTGTGTCAGTGGGAATATATTATTTTATTCTTGTGTACATATTAGGCCCTAAATTAGTGAGTGAGAGTGTGAGCAAAGGTACTTTGGTGTGAGTGAGTGCTAAGTGTGTGGTATAATTGTTTGCCATGATTTCGTAGTCGTTTAAGTCTGTCTAAAATCCAGATTGAGTCTTTTTTTGTTGGGACTTATTTTTCTATATTCTTTTGCTTGTGATTTGTCTCTTGGAAAAATTGAATTCCTGTACTTTTCTTTAGTGTTGTTCTTTTTTCCCCTTTTATTTCTCATCTGTCAGTTAAGTCAACTATGAATAAACTAGGATAATTCCCCATCGAAGAACAAAGGGCTATAGAACTAAGTCTACAACTCTCTACAAAGGCATAAATAACCTAATCGACATACCAACATTTATAAAACAAAATAAAGGGCAAAGCTTTAGAGTACCACATTCAAATCTAGATTGCCACCTTAATTCCTTCTTCCGGCAGCTGATTCAGACTGTGGAATAGGATGCCTGATTCTATCATATGCTGCAGAGACGTGGACTCTTTCAAACAGTCCCTCTGCCATATTACCCTCAAGTCAAGCTACTAGACATCATAGGCTTGAAATCAGGTTTTTTGTTTGTTTTTCCCATACGCTTTGACAGTTTGTTATACTCATTTTTACTGTGTCAGTCGGATTATTTGAAGAAAAGAGTAAGTGTGCCTGTAAAATGGTTGCATCTCGGTATAACCCACATGGAATTGAGAATCGATTTAGTTGGAAAAGGGCCTGTCGGGGAACACTTGCACAGCACTTTCAAAGAAGGTAGTGGATTTAGCGCTGTATAAAAGCTCCATTTTTTAAAATTGCTCAAATAAAATGTGAAGGGGATTATCTTTATCATTTCCTATCTTCTGTGATATTCAGACGACGTCTGTGTTTAAGTTGAAGTTGTGCACAGTTCAATGACTCCTCCTGGGAGCTCAAAGTCCATGGGCATAACTAAGAGGAAGCAGGCTCGTGTTAGAGAGTGTGAAAAATGATGATATCATACAGATTACCTACAACGTTGAAGTCGCACGTACACAAACACACCACACACTCACACACTCACACACACACACACACACACACACACACACACACACAAAACAAAATAAAACGTCCATCCAAAACCCACAAAGCAAACATAAACACCAAAACCTGGGAAGGTTTTAAAGAAACCAAATAAAAATTGTGGACACTGGCAATTCAACCAAGGGGACATATTATTATAATCAAAGTTTTCAGCAATTTACCATTAAAAGAACCGTACAACTTGTCAACCTATGTAAACGAATGTTAACTGTAAGAATATCAAGAATATCTGAATTTCACATTTAATGTTCTTGACAATGTTATACACGAATGTCGTTCAGAATACCTTTTGACAGACATCGTTGACTCCAGTGTATGCTTTTATTGTATTCTTTGGGTTTAATGTTGTTGTTGTTTTTGGTTTTTTTGGCTTATCTGAACGTTAGGATTGAATCACTGTTTACTATTTTATAAGTGTTGCATAGGTGCACGCCAAGGTTTTCAGCCAAATGCTCTTTATCACGCAAGGGAGTGCAGAAGTTGGATACACAGGAATGGAAAGATGGGAGGACGGAAGCATAGAAATCGATTTTGTACGGTTTCAGGCTACAGTATACGATTTCCAACTGTCAAGGGTTTTAAGATGCGAAACTTGTTTGCTTTGGTTCAGAGAAGATTTATAAGAACTAAGACCATCTTTCGAGTTGGGCTCTACCTGAACAGGTGTCAGCAATGCTGACAGGAAAACATCTACCTCAATCCAAATATTAGAAGCAAGACGAAGACTCTTCGGTCATTTTCTATGATGTATCTAGAAATCCCCACTAATAAAGAAATAGTATTTTACGTCATCGCAAACGTAAAAACACAAAAGCAAGACCAACACTGATATCCGAAAAAAGAGGTTGAATGACAGAATGATAGTTCTACATAAAACCATCATTTAGCATCCGAAAAAAAAACCCAAAACAGAACAAACAAAAGATGCCACATAGCACTATGATAAGTCCACTGACCTCACCTTCCCTTGACTTCATAAAACTGTACAGAAAACATTTTATCAGGAATTTCAGTTACTTTTTAGATAGAGATCTTTGATTTTTCAATGATCGTAGACTACACCATCTTCTTCGGAAATTTTTTTTTGTCGGTTCTCTTTGTTCGGAAATACATTTACTTTGCATAGCTATGCTCTCAATGAATCTACCAAGATATCGAAACATGTATTATTGCCAAGAAACAAAGTATTTTGGCATTCAAAGTACTTAATTTCCTTGATGGCTCCTCAAATATCACGCTTATGGTTTGCTTTAAAATGCTACGAACCTTGCAGAGCTAAATATAAATATTTATTGTAAAATTCTCTTTGTGAGCAAAGTAAGAGCGTATGAGCTGCTCGCATATCTTGCGAGGGCTGTTAGTTCTTTGTGAAAATCCACTTTAATTGAAGTTAGAGTCTTTTCCCATCTCACTCGATGAGAGCCGTGGGTTGTAACAGCTAACTGCTATATAATGGATATCGTGCTTGTTGAATATCTATATTATACACGAGGGAAAGTGTGGGTCAACCAAATCCCTTGTTGAATAGACCCGATAATAACCGATAGCCCCAGATGAAACTCAAAGGAATATTACTTGGGATAAAAGCTCGTATAAAGTTACGCAATACAATTGCTTCTTATTATTATTTTATGATTCATACGTCGAAAGGAATAATGGCGTTTTCGATGAATGCCATAGAAGTTATATGGAATAAAAACATGAATATAAATAACTGCTTGAAGAAAAGAATAGATAAAAGAGGGCCTCACACATGAGTGTATTTGTTTGTTTGTACCACTATATGTATATTGAAAAGCATAGTTTTTACAATGTTTTTGTTTTAAGAGGCATTTTAATCTACTGTTAACAATGTTGAATAAAATATCTAATCTTCATTAGCACGTTCGAATATGGTGCACGAAAGAAGGTAGATCTTCAGTTCCTGTGCCAGTGAGTTAAACTGCCGAGGAATTTTTATCTTTGAACATAATGATAATCTGGCTTTTAATTTGGTTTTCTGTTACCCTTCTCTTTTCTTTTTTTTTTGATTGAAAGTTGGAAGCATTGATATATTTAGAAATGTTAGGTGTCTGAGATTTTCTCTTCATAACTGAAGATTATCCATGCTCCTGTAATATTTCTTTCCTTCTTCATGTAAATATGAGATGCTCTATCAGACCATGGACACATGTATCGAAATTGAGGTCTGAATGTATCGACTTGTGTCCAATGAAAGTAAAATACAATGCACATTTCAAGTCCTGTAATGACGAGACGGGAGACGTGAAGTTTCACATCTCACCTGTCATCAGATAACAGAAAAAGACAAGTGGACGGAACGATTACTTTAATGTGAATGTCAAGAAAAGAAACAACTCACTGTATTCCTCAAACAGAAATTTTGTAAACGTTTTATTTTAATACCTGTTATTCACTCAGCATTAGCCCCCTAACATTTTTGCTGAAATTTTATTGTTGCATTTTTACTAATTTTCCGTCTATTTTACAAAATGGAAAAAAGAGGGAGAGGGGAGATGGGGTCGTTGGGGGGGAGGGAGGGAGGAAAGATATATTCTGCACTATCTTAAAAAACAACACTCAGATCCTAACTGACAAAATTTTCAAAATATCGGCAGTAAAAATTCCAACCTTAATGGGCTTCAAGTTTGTCTTCTTCTCGAGATCACTTCTGTAGGGCTTCTGGCGTAGTATGCTATCTAGGCTTGAATTCTGGACGTGGCCTCATCTCTGTGAGATGCGTTGTGAGAGTGTAACCTATAGATTGAAAGAGCCTAGACAGTTTTTAGATTTGGAAAAGCCTCGGGTATTGGCTTAGCAGTTTCTAGTGTCGATTGTATCATTTTATCTGACTCCGTATCTTGTGGAATCTTTCAGGGTGTTTCAGAATGTTTTTTATCGAGAGAATTCCTGTAGATTGTGATGACTGTAAGTTGTGTCAAGAAGTAGAAGAGAAGACCATTGAGAACCGTTCTTGAGTGAATGTTTATTGTACAGTTAAAGATATTTATGTTTCAACGTCTTGAAACCTTTGGTTTATTCGCTTACATGTGGAGTAGTTATATCTCTCACAATAAATTTGGAACGGTGAGGATATCTGATTTCATGATCGATATTTTTATGCCTGTTACTTTTGGATGTATTTGTCGTATCTATCGCAACATTGGGGGCTCATCATCGGGATTGTTTTCAAGTGAGCAGATTTTGATCTAGATTCTGACCTGCCTTGCAGACTGCTCTGTTATTTCTGTGTGTGATGAATTTTTTTTTTTTACACATTTCATCCAGCATTCACGTCATTGGACTCTTTTCATCAAGTCAGCTATATTTGAAACAATTGCTAGAGAGACTGAGCTATTTGATTTAAAGGGCGAGGAAAGGAGCAAATTTGTTAAGGAAAGAAAAAAGAAGAAAGGGAGAGAGAAGATCACTTAAGCAGGGAAAAACAAGAAAGAGAGAGGGAATTTGAAACAGAGAGGGTTCGGATTGAAAAGGAAGAAAGAGGAAGGGAAGCAGATCGTCACCAAGAGTTAGAAATTGAAAGTCTAAGGAAACATGATCAAAATCATTGGGCGGGAGAGAACCAGGGAGGTGGAGTTCTTGCTCAGTCAAAAATTCAAAGTTCGCAAGTTTCATTGATGGAAGGGATGATCTATATAGCTGGTCAATGTGTTTTGAGAGATTTGCTGAATCAATGAATTGACACCTAGACGACTGGTGTACTTTTTGTCAGCACTGTTAACTAGACATGAATTGGACTGTTACTGCAGATTGTCAATAGAGGAGGCAAGCGACTATGATTTAGTGAAGATGCTTTGCAAAAGCGTAATATTCTGCTAGATGATGATTTCAGATAATTGTGTATAACATAAAAAGCTGAAGATGAAGAGATGGCCGAATGTTTATCACCCGCATCAAGACAATCTTAAAGACTGAATAGACATGCCAAGGACAGAGAGATCTGTTTGTTCAGGAGCAGTTTCTAGATGCATGCCCTTTTGATCTAGCCATCGCTATTAGAGTTAATAAATGCCGTACCCTGGACGTCGTAGCAAAGATGGCAGAAATATTTATGGAAGTTAGAGGAAGACATTCTACCTCAAATAACAAAGCCAGTCATGCAAAAGTAATTCCGAGGCGGGAAGGTTTTTCTGGCCAGGAACTGAATCCCAACTGTTTGAAATGTAACAATCCTGGTCACAAAGCATCCGAATGTAAGGAAAGAAATGCGAGCGATGAAAAATGTTTCAAGTGTCAGAGATTTCACCATACTTCAAGAAGGTGTACGTTTTCAACGAACAACTCTACTAAAGCACAGAAGAAAGCGGGAGCTAATGTGTTATTGATGCCAACGTTGGAAATATCGATGACGTCAAAGGAGTGTGTATCGACAATTGATTCTGAGATCAATGGGAAAGCCACCGTCAAGGACGGCCAGCTGCAGTTGAGTATGTCGGTTACCAGCTGTAGCTTTGGCTAGCCACGGGAGATCGGTGGAGGATCTCAGACTACCCGTGATGAAAGGATTTATTGGAGAAACAGGGTTGATGCCCTTCATAATGTACTGGCTGTGAAGGTGTTGTGGTTTAGCGGAAGTGGATGATTGACGGACAGTTCATGGGCAATGAGAGACTTACTGCAAAGATTGACAATGATTTTGTGTTGGCTCAAACTGCAATGATTGGTGTACGAACACCTTTTCTGAGTGGAAGTTTGGGGGTGTTATGGATCTTTGAGACCATGATCGATCTGATGATTGGGAATTAGTGCTGTATCAAATCATGCAATTCGCTCGCTGCTTGCAACACTCTACATCAGGACGCAACACCCAACAATCTTCCTCAAATCAGTGTTGAGTGTTGCATGTTGAGTGAAAACTAGGCCTACTTCCTGGAAGTCACAACCTCTCACTTGCAAATCACCTCCAGTCATACGCTGGTTTATTCGCTACACGCTAGAGGCTCTTCAGTAATGTGAGGATAAATTCAGCTTGAGCGTATTGGATGCGCTAATTCAATGTTGAGTATTGAGCGTGTTGTGAGATTCACCCAGAGAGCAGCAGCAACAACCTCAGTACAAAGCATGAACACGCTAAGCGACTGGTTGCTATTTTTAAGCCTCTAAGAATCTTGTGAAGTCATTGCTCACAAGTAGCAGGACTATTCGCAACACTCTCATCCTGAAAGGCTTGTGTATCGCAACATTCTAAACTTGCGAGCTCAATCCTGCACTATTGGAATTGTGGTTGGAGCGGGGAATCCTGACAACCCTGATACATCAGTGATGGTGGGGGCGGCAGTAATGCATGCACATGTGAAAAGATGAGGAGCGTGCCTGATGTTAAGAGGAACGTGATTGAATACAAAGGGTTGAGTCGACTTCAGCAGGAAGATAAAAGAATCAGGAGATTTGAGGACCTGACGATCCCAAGAGAAAAGGACTTTTGTAAGGTTTTTGGGAGCTTTTTTTTTTTTTTATACTAGTAAAATGCCCGCGATATCGCGGGTGTGAGAAAACGAAGCAATGGC
>JAOWAZ010539098.1:0-10147 GCA_028565935.1 Goniobranchus fidelis
AGTAGTAGTAGTAGTAGTAGTAGTAGTAGTAGTAGTAGTAGTAGTAGTAGTAGTAGTAGTAGTAAAAAAAAACAAAACAAAAAACCTGAGCTTTTATATAGCGCTAAGTCCACTAAATGTGCTCCAAGCGCTGAACAAGTGTTCCCCAACAGGCCTTTTCCAACCAAACACCTTCTCAACTCCATGTGGAGTAGACAGAGATGCTGCCATTTTACTGCCGCACTTGCTCTAGCATACTGACAAGATCTTCCTCTGCCTATGGTTGGGTACTCAACACCTGAGTAGGGTGAGGAAATGTATGTAAATAGCCTTTCCCAAGGACTAAACAGCGCAACTGCCCGGCCTGGCCTCGAACTCGAACCCCCTTGGTTACAAGTTCTACACACTGACCTCACAGCTACGCTGTGTTTATATCACATTTACTATTATTATTATTATTATCTACATGTATATCTCTCATTTACACTTCTAGGTGTCTGTTTTCCATTTCTTCCTTAGTATCTGAAGAAAGACATTTTGTCTCTCCTTTTTTTGAGTGAATAGCCCTTAACTTATACATTTCTACATATTGATCAAGATTCATGCTCAATTGTAGTTTTTAGTGATTTATTACAATTACCATTACATCTACGTGCATTTACCAGATTCATGGCAACTGAATAAGAAAAAGTCAAACAAACTTGGAAATATTTATCCTTAAGATAAAATATCCAAAAGTGGGAGACTTGACAGACATGCTTCATCCTGCATAAAAAGGATTTTGTTTGAGGAAATGGGTGACACAGTACGGATTGTGTATTTGAGAAACTATCCAGCCCATTGCTTTCACTAATGATGGGATATTTTCTGGCTATTCTACAGGGTAGTAAGTATAAATAATTGGCATGGGCATTACAAAATATCCTGTAGAAAAAAGCAACAACTTAAGTATCTTTAGAATGCAAATAACTTCTAAACTGCATAACTCTTATATGCAGAGAACTAATAAATTGTGCATCATTACCTCTAAACACTAACATTGAAGAGGATGAGTATCAATATCCCATAGAAATAATCAAGAACTTGTGTATTTTTAGCATGTAAATAACTTTTAAATTACATATCTCTAACATGCAGGGAACACATGAATTGTGTACCTGTATAACAAACAAGCTGTTCAACAATGTAAAAATCAAATACCACAGTATCATTAAGATTTAACAAACCCGAATCACAAAATTACCTCTATACTGCAGAAAATACATTCCTACTAGTGACAATTATTCGCAATATGTTGTCCTTATTTCACAATCAGACTAAAATCTCTCCGATTTACAATATACAATTTATACAAGATGCCTGGACTTAGCTTAAAAAAAACAAAGAAGAAAAAGAGTAATAATGAACAAGATTAAAGAACGGAATATGATTACATTTACATTACACAAAAAGATGATCATATTGCACACAATTTCAATATTATCAGACAATCTAATAAATAGGCTTTTGCGAACTGACCCATCTATATGCAAATGAAGGCCTCAATGGAAAAAAGATCAAAGTCCAATTTTTTTTTTCCTTTCCTTCATGTAATTGCCCTTTGCTGCAAGCAAGCAAAGGAAAAATGAGAGGCATGAGATCTAAAGGACGACAATGAGAGAAGGCACAAGACAGATTAGCAAAATGGTTGGGAATGAAGAATGTTAATCATCTGATAAGAGCTACTTTCGACCAAACTGTGTGGAAGGACATGATAGTCAACGCTATTCAGCAAGACAAGCAATAAATGAATGAATTGCCCTTTGACATACTGAAATGGGTAAAGTTAAAATAGGGTGCATAAAACACTACTATTCAGTTTTTAAATAAACTTGTGTCCTGGAATCTGATTTTTCCCACCTCTTATGTCAACTTGTATTCCTTGCTTTGATTTTTGTTCTGTGTGTGTCTGTTTTTGTTTTGTTTTTATAAGCCAAGTTACATATTCAGATCAGTGTTTTTGGTCCCAACTGACCATATATTGAATTCAAGGCTACAGCCATTGAATATTTCCAATCATATCAAGGTAGAAGTCCTGTAAGGATTTTAGGACAAGTAAGGCATCAATCTCTGTTTGTTTCTACGATTTATTACCGTAATAAACTCCATGTCTCTAAATGTCTCTTAATCACTAGATCTATTCATCTAGATCTATATCGAAACAACCTCAGTGTTAAATGTTTGTAAGTATACAACTAATGCAAAGGATTAAAAAACAAACATAATGTGTAGCAAGAATACCAAAGGAATGAATGGTTGGGAACAACAACTGCAAAACATGTTGAGGCACCTTAAGAATGACTTGATTATGGAATATCCTTTTTTACCGAGGCCACATGGTCGAGTGGTATCGCAATGTCTTTTCATGGCAAGGCGGACAGTGCTGACATGAGGTCCCAACTTCAATTCCAACTGGTGCAGAATTTTTTCATAGGATATTTCCTTTGTTTAGTCTTGTTTCTGTCCTAACTGGGCTTTCACTAAAATCTCTGTTTGTTTCTACCATTTATGGCCACAAGCAAGATAAGTCGCAACGGATATGAATGTAGCAAAAATGAATTAATCACACCTTCTTCATATTTAGCCAAAAATGGAAGCAATTTATGAACAAAATAGGCAAACCTTCATTTAAAAAAAATCAGCACTTTTGACAATTTATCAAGGAAAAACAGTGAGTTTGTTTTACCAAAATTCAACACTTGAAATCAAAACTCAAGCCTTCAAGGAAATTGCTTGTTTGGGATCGAGGCTTTCGGTGTTTATTTTTGCTTTTTTAGTACTTGTTTGTTGTTGAAGGTTTATTCTTTTTTCTTGTTGAGTTGTTCTTTTCCTCTAGTTGTTTTGTTTTGTTTTTTATTCATCAAAATTTGATCAATTTTCTTAAGAGGCCTTCAAAAGGTAAGTAATGAATTCTTTGAAATAGTTATGATTGTTTAGAAAGACAAGTATTCAAGTTCCCAAGAAAAAGGATTTAAAAAAAAAAAAAAAGGTGTTATTAAAAAACAGAGGAGAAAGAGAGAAAGAAAGAAAGAAAACATTTGGTTCAGCACCCTCTTTGACAGAAACAATTCAGAAGGAGAATAACAAACTTAAAAATTTGACAATTGGGGGAGAGTTACATAAGGTAATGGGAATACACAAAGTGGTGAACAGAATTCCATGCTTTTCATTTGTTGTATTCTGATCTGATATAATCCTCCCTTCTCCATCATTGTCAAGTGGCTTATGTAGTCATGACACTGCATTTACTCAAAAGAGCTCCTAAAACCTTTAAATAAAACTGAACACATATGGCAAAGAATAAATTCATTACAGCTTCAATGAACACACTAAAACTGTTTCTCTGCAATAGTCTTAAATGTCATTTGGCAAGGAAATTCTACTAGCCTGGAAAGCTACAAAATGAAAATACCCAAACCAACATATATATAAATAAATAAACATAATTTATATTGTCACAACAACATGGATAGAGTTTTAGAGGAGTCTTAAAAGAAAAAGAAAAGAAAATAAGTTTCCCTTAGCTCCCTATTCCCTCCATGGGACCTAAATATCCAATATTTGTGAACATATGTGAACAACGCATACATAAAGCACTGAAAATTCCTTCTGTAAATAGATAAATAATTCCTTCTGAACATATACTGCTTACAACTTTAAACATTAACTTTCCTTATTCCTACTTTCACACAATATGACTCATTGGCTTATATCCCTTTTGCTAGCTGTCAAAGCAACATATAACAAAATGAACTGAGATTTTAGGTCCTAAAAACAAGAAGCGCAATGACCGAGGACAATAAGAGAGCTGTAACTTCATACTCTCTTTACTGTACCATATATGTGTGGGGCGATGGAAAAACGAATCAAATTAGTTTTCCACGTAATTTGAAATTTTAACGCATTTTACTTCCTTACCTTCTTATCTTCAGTTCCTAGAAAAGATGAAATTTCAATATCAGGTGCAACTATTTTATTAATTATTTTCAACCCTACCACTGTATTCTAGATCAGCCTAGACCGTCACATTTTGATTGATCTCTACCGAAAGCAACCATTTTTGCGCAGGGGTATTTAGAGCTGACCCCTACATGTGACATATCACTGGAAAGGTCAAGAAACGACCTTTCTAGGTGAACCTCGTGCGCATATCTATTTTTAAGCACAACATTCTGCGCATCCAGATAGATTTATATGCTTCCTCAGTTTGAGAGTTCTGACAACATAGTCCTAGGTTCAGACAGGAAATTTCTGCTGAATTTGACTCGATACAGTCAATTAAAGTACCCAATAATGAAGCAGATTGTTTTTTTTAATTACTTAATGATACTTTAGTGAAAGAAAAAGTTTATTCAGTTTTGACTGGGTAAAAAAAAAGTCAACATCTGTGAACTTTTTTTGAAGCCCGGCCTGTTCAATTGGCAAAGCCAACAGAAAGCAGTGTCAAAGTTCTCATTCGATTGTTGAATCTAAATGGAATGGACACACATGCCTATCATGAGGCTTTTAATTCCTACTTTGAAGCCAGACTGGAGGAATGTAGTTCTGATGAAGAAGAATCTGATGATGGTGAGTAGATTTCTGTTTTTGATAGGCCTAGACGAAGAACACTCAACTAACTCGACTGATTGACACTCTTCTCTCTTCTTCTTGTCTTAATTGATGAAACTATGCACTCACACACGAAGTATACTATTATAGTCCTACATGGCTTGATATTTCATTTTCTTCTCTTTTGGCCTTTCTTCCCTCTGGTCTTTAAATATTACTTGCCTTGTATAATTCTTGTATTTTCTCGTGAATTAAGATAGATTCTGGATGTTAGTGATGGGTGGGCTAGTCAAATACAGTAATGCCATTGCTACGATAGTGGTAGTCAATAATAGACCTAGATCTAGATAACTTTTTTTGTTTGGATCTCCCGTCAGATGATTCCAACTTAGAACCAGATGAACCAGATGATGAACTTGATCTAGCAAGTAGGATTGTTCCACTTGACGCTGGTACAAAACGTGCCAGTGAACCCAAACCTCAGTTACCTGACCAATCTCCTCCTACCACTATGTCTTCTTTGTTTCTAAAACAGAAGATGCTACACGCACCACATATCCTTGCATCTGCAAATTTAACTCTCTGCTATGCACTTTTTGATTCAGATACAATTCAGGACATTCGCCAGCTGTACATAACCTTAAAAAGGGAAGAGTAGGATATTGTGCTCTTGTCCAAAATATCTTGCGGCATACATCTAGATTCTACAACTCGCAACTCTAAACAAGCTACACAGTCTGCAAGGAAATCATCAAAAACTGACTACATGCTGCATGGCTATCGCATCTGCAGAGCTTTTTTCATGTATATTCATGGAATTGCAATTGGCAAATTAACATCACTGCTCAAGCACTACAGGGCCTAGAGTCAGTTCCTGTCAAACCGGCCACCACCTCAAACCGGCCACGACACATATTAATTGTTTCATCTATCTTTATTTACTTATGATGTAGATATATCTACTTTTTAATTAGTTCCCGCGTCTTCCGGAAAGCTTTTTCCATCGAAGTGAAGTGCCACCATTTTGTTTGAACAAGCACTTTTCGACTTTTCCGTGAATTTTCTTCAGAGAGAGGTAAGTCCATCGTCCAATGTTGTGGGTTGCAGTGAATGACAGGAAGTACCTGGTTAATCCGGAAACGCATTTATCGTGGGAGCTTCTGAGCTGGTCTTCAAGTTTAAAGTTAGAAAAGGCACTTGAAATGACCGGTGAGTCGGTTGGTTGGGCTCACATTTTATTTTAACTGCATATTGGGGTGGCCGGTTTGAGCTACATGATTTGCCGTAATTTTGCTCAAACCGGCCAGGTAGGCCTACATTTTTTTTGGTTTTAAGAAGAAAAGTTTCATATGTTTAAGAAACTTTGAAGTTATTGAAGGTCTATTTGTGTGTGTGTATGTGTGTGTGTGATTTTATTTCCGTGTGTGTCATATAATATATTTGAATATAATGTTTGTATACGTGTGTGTGTAGATGTGTGTATGTGTGTGTTTATTTGGGATGGGAGGGAGGATGTGTTCGTGTATGTTTTAAACAGAAGTGTTTAATGCGTTTTAGAGATTTTGAAGTTACAGAAGGTCTGTGTGTGTGTGTGTGTGTGTGTGTGTTTGTGCTATTTTATTTTTTCCTTGTGTCTCATAGAATATAATTGAATGTAAAATAGTGTGGGAGTGTCTGTGTGTGGGAGGGGTCTGTGTTTTTGTGTTACGGTACTCTTGTGCATAATTGAGCTGTTGATTTAATTTTCTCAACAAAATGTCATTTCAGTTTCAGGAAACAACAATGACAAAACCAAAAGGGCCAGCTGCAAAATACAGCCAAGCTGCACTAGAGGAGGCGCTTAACGCGATAACGTCAAAGGCTTTGTCTGTACGAAAGGCGGCAATCCAGTATGGGGTACCAAGATCGACCCTTCAAGATAAGCTGTTAGGCAAATATCCAGTCAAGAGAGCTTCCCATACAGTTTTGACAGCGGATGAGGAGACAAAACTTGTGAAATGGATGGTGACCTGTGCCCGTCTCGGTGAGGGAAAAGATCGTGAACAGCTTTGCAGGGCCGTACAAAACATATTGAATGCTGAAGGACGACACACAAAATTCACCAACAACAAGCCCGGGTACCAGTGGTACAGAGCATTTATGGACAGACACAAGGACAAAATAAGAGAAAAGAAAGCCATGACATTGGGAGAGCAACGAGCTCAAGTGTCTGAGCAAAAAATTCGTTCTTGGTTTGCTCACACAAAAAAGATGCTCTCAGATGACGGTGTCATCATTGAAGATGTTCCACCAACTAATATCTTCAATTTTGACGAAACTGGATTTCCATTCTTTTTAGGCGGAACAACTATAATTTCAGACATTCACTCAAAACATCCATACCAGAGAGGATCAGATAACAAGACCCAGGTGACTGTATTAGGATGCATCTCCGCAGCTGGGCAAGCATTGAAGCCCACTATAATATTCCCAGGAGCACGATGGACCTTTCATCCATGGAAAGAATTTGATGCTGATTACACTCTTACACCAAATGGGTGGATAAACAGCACCGTTTTCATAAAGTGGCTTCGGTACACATTTTTACCTGCTGTTGAACACCTTCACCGACCTGTGGTACTTTTTCTTGATGGACATTCGAGCCATATGACTCGAGAGGTGCACGATTTTGCCCAGGAAAATTCCATCACGATTTATGTCTTGCCCTCACATGCATCGCATATCGTCCAGCCCCTAGATCTTGTGTTTTTTGGGTGTCTCAAACATGAGTGGAAGCTTGCCGTCAAGGACTACAAAGCTATATCGCGTTTTGCGCAAGTCACAAAGAACACATTCACGATTGTTTTTGCTGATGCCTGGAAAAAAGCTAACAGTCCCGAAAAGCTGATCAATGCCTTCAGGGCTTCGGGCTTGTGCCCTTGGAATCCTGATGCACCCGATTACACAAAATGTGGAGCAAGTGCTCTATATGCCATGGATCTGGCACCACCAATTGACACAATCGTTGAGGCCACCAGCCAAGAAGACCCTGATCTCCCAACTCCTGATTCTCCATTGCCATCAGGAGATGCTCCTCCACCCCCTGACTCTGCCTCGCCATCAGGAGATGGTCTCCCACCTCCTGACTCTGCCTCGCCATCAGGAGATGGTCTCCCACCTCCTGACTCTGCCTTGCCATCAGGAGATGGTCTCCCACCCCCTGATTCTTCCTCGCCATCCGGAAATCGTCTCCCACCCCTTGATTCTCCCTTGCCATCATTAGATGCACTACCACCCCTTGACTCTCCCTTGTCATCAGGAGATGCACTTCCACCCCTTGACTCTCCCTTGCCATCAGGAGATGCTCTTCCACCCCCTGATTCTTCCTCGCCATCCGGAAATCATCTCCCACCCCCTGACTCTTCGTCGCTATGCGGAGATGAACTACCACCCCTTGATTCTCCCTTGCCATCAGGAGATGCACTACCACCCCTTGACTCTCCCTTGCCATCAGGAGATGCACTACCACCCCTTGACTCTCCCTTGCCATCAGGAGATGCTCTTCCACCCCCTGACTCTCCCTCACCATCAGGAGATGCTCTCCCACCCCCTTACTCTCCCTCACCATCAGGAGATGCTCTCCCACCCCTTGACATCGTAGTCGCGGCATCATCATCAGATGTTACAGATGTTCTCCCACCCCCCGTCACTGCATCAACTCGACCAGCAACTGGCAGGGACAATTCCAACATTGCATTCAATTTATGCCAAATGATTGACCACGTCATAGCTTGCGGGTGGACACCTGTCGACATGTTTAACATAAGAAGGCGCCAATTTGCTAATGTCAAGGCTACCCCATCTGAGCCAGACTATGGCAAATATCTGGAGCTGTGGGAGAAAATTGTCCCTCCTCCCACTTTCGACAACCTCCCCATACCCACTTCCGCTGGTCGAAAGTCCAACAAAGCCAACAAAATGCAGCCCCCCTCTTATGTCTCCCATGCCTCCTTTAAGGAGTTTTATGAGAAAAAAGAAAAGGAAGAGGCTTCAAAGAAAAAGGAACAGGAGGAGAGAAAAGCAGATATGGTGAAGAAGAAGGAAGAAAAGATGAAGAAGAAGAGGGAAGACATGGAAAAGAAACGATTGGAGAGGGAAAAGAAAAAGGCTGAGAAGTTGGAGAAGAAGCGGATGGCGTTGCTGATGAAAGGGAAGGGCAAAGGCAAAAAAAGAAAGCTGCCTGAAAGTTCAGATGAGGAGGAGGAGCATGAAGCTGTTGTGTTGGATGACAGGTCGGATGAGGATTTTGATGTTTTTAATGTGGACGTGGATGAAAGTGTTTGTGCTGTTTGTGAGAGTGATAGGGATCTGGATGGTTGGATAGGGTGTGAGTGTGGAAGGTGGTTCCATAAAGGGTGTACAGGTGAGGAGAAAGATTTTATTCTAAGTATGAGTGAGGAGGAAATGAGTGAATATAAATTTGTGTGCTTTGTATGTGTGCAGGGAAAAAATCAAAATTTGAGAGTTTGAACACATAATTGACCTTTTAGTTTTCTTAACATTTATTTTGCATGCCCGTTTCTGCATTTCTTTCCATCTATTTTTGTTTTATACTACCTTTTAGTTTTCTTAACATTTATTTTGCATGCCCGTTTCTGCATTTCTTTCCATCTATTTTTGTTTTATACTAACTGTCTAATAAAGTGTTTGAAAATTGATTTGGAACTATCTAATTGGCTATTTTGCACTTTCAAGACTCAAAAAAACAAAAAAAATGTTTTATTTTTGATGATCAGACAGCATGGCCGGTTTGTCCAAATGGGTGGCCGGTTTGAGCTTAAGGGTCTAGAAGTGGCCGGTTTCAGTAAAATGTCATCACGAACTCATAGCATGTGTTGTTCGGATAATATTTAGCTGGTGGAAAAACTGCCACCTCGCCTTGAACCGGCCACTCCTGGTCTTCCTTTTTGCGACATCACTTTGCGACATCAGTCATATTTTGGACCACAGCCTTGTTATTGTTACAGAAGAGCGCAAATTAGCGTAAGGTGGCCGGTTTGACAGGAACTGACTCTAGATCTAGATCTAGAATTCAGAATTCAGAGGAAGCAAATCTGTGACTATCACTATCGCCATTAGCTGTTTAGGATTAGGGGCCTTGGCCTAGATATAATGGTAAACTCATATTCGTTTGTCCAGATAGTGATAACAATAAAGTCGTATCAAGTATAGAGAAGAAGGGAACCAGTGATCTGGTCACACGGTGAAGTCTGATGTCGTCACAGCTGAAAAAGGTTGTGGATATAGTATAGTATAGGCCTACCTAGATTAGGTCAGGGACCGAGGTATATTATAGTATAGTCTACTGGACTATTTCTACGTCCGGGACCCATGTATGGTGTGTAGACTATTTCTATGTCAGGGAGCGAGGAATGTATAGCATTTGTAGACTATTTCTAAGTCTCTCTAGGTCTAGATCTACATAAATCCATTACTGTAATCTAGATCTAGATCTTTCAATCTTGATCTTATCTACTACTTCAGCTATCGAAGATTATCTTATCAGCAAAGGTATCGAATGCCGATTATCCTTCAAAAA
>JAOWAZ010539209.1:0-10147 GCA_028565935.1 Goniobranchus fidelis
AATAGAAAAAAATCGGTAACCGGGCTGCAGCGTGCAGTAATAGGTAACGTGCAGGAATCCGGCGTGCAGGAATCCGGTGAGTACTGTATTAGATTTGATCTCTCAGAGTTTGATCTCTCAGAGTTAAATCACGTTTTAAATGTTCTGTGTGCAGCTCCAGTGTTGCTCTCCATGTTTTAAGTCTCCGACATCTCACTCCTTGTCAACGATTTCCAATAAAAGTCACCCTTATTGTTAGACTTGTGTCTGTGAACTTATTCTCATTTCTTTACATAGTGGCAGCGTGAAAATTCGACCACTGCCGTAAGTTGGACTCACATTCTGGTGATATTAGCCGTAGATGACATTTGCTTGTCTAGACTTACTTGTGCTACCAAGCAGTCAGTTTGACATTCCAAGGGAAGCAACTGCGAAAATACGTCTTGGGAGGGAACCTCAATTGAAGGGCGATAACCGTGGAAATACATCAACACTCCTTCAAGCTGCGTCATATCCCTTGAACCGGATATCCTGCAGTATGGCTGCCAAGTCAATCCCCTCCCCTAGAAATCTCAGTGTAGAAGGCAACTTAGCAACAAACTGGAGACAATTCATCCGTGATTGGAAGAATTATGAAATAGCAACAGGACTAGACAAAGGTGAAGACAGAATACTGACTGCCACTTTCCTAACGTGTAGGTAGAGAAGTTATGAACGTCTACGATGGATTTGAACACCCAGAACAACAAACATATGATGACATTCTTAGGCAATTTGAAACCTTCTGTATCATTCAAACAAATGAATGTTATGAACATTTCTTCTTTAATTGAAGACAACAAAACTCTGATGAGTCATTTGAACGTTTTCTCTCTGAAATTAGAAAACTCATCAAAACATGTGACTCTGGTCGCCTTGAAGAAAATCTTCTTAGAGATGAAATAATCATGGGCATTAGGTGTGAAGACACTAGAAAGATACTTCTTCAGACACCAAATCTCACTCTTCAGAAAGCAATAGACATATGCCGCATTAATGAGACAGCGGCATCTCAACTCCGAAATATGGCCGCTGATCATAATCAAGTTCATAAAGTGCATAAAGGGAAATCTTTTAAATCTTGTCAACCTCCTCCCACTATTCCCAGAGAAGCATGGATCAACGATTGCAAATTCTGTGGTAGAGGTCAAGCAGGACAGAGAGAAAAATGCCCTGCATGGAACAAAACCTGTTTGAAATGCAAAAAGAAGAACCACTTCAAGATAAAATGTCCATCCAACAGAATTCATTCCGTTCAGGACGATTATCTATCATTAACTTCATCCTGAAAATTGGTCATTCCTCTATTACAGCTTCAATGATTGTCAATTACAAGAGAGTTTCTTTCCAACTTGACTGCAGTACTGACGTCAACATACTGAATAGAGAACATGTTTACACTCAGCAAATTAGACCAACTTCAAAGAGACTAATGTGGAACGGAACTGATCTTACTCCTCTTGGTGAAGCAACTATTCTGACCTTTCGATGTTACATTCACCATTGTGAATAATGGACATACAAACTTGTTAGGTCTTGAAACACTTCAGAAGATGAATCTTATTAATGTGCAAGAGCAAAACTTCGTCTCATCAGTGAATGAGTCAACACCTCAAACTGGCATTGTGATCTTGGTGAAGCCACACTTTATGTAAACCCAGACATCACACCCAGAGCTCTTCCTTGTCACAATTTGCCTGCAGCTCTCAAAGCAGGAATACAAGATGAACATAAATCCCTCACTGCTCGTGGTATCATTGAACCTTTACAAGCCGACCCTATGGGTTAATCAAATGGCTATCATGGAGAAGAAAAATAGATCTGTTCATCTCTGCATTGACCCACAACAGTTGAACAAGGCTCTCATGAGAGAGCATTACCTAATGCCTACTCTCAACGACATATTGCCTTCTCTGCAGAATTCGAAATTCTTCAGCAAATTTGATGTTAAAGAAAATTTTTATCACGTAAAGCTTGATGATAAATCATCAGACATGACTACAATGATCACACACTTTAAGAGATTTCGGTAGTGTAGACTCCCTTTCGGCTTATTGGTACGCGGTCAGTAGTGAAATATTTCAGCGTCATCTCAATGAATCCTTGGAAGATCTCCCAGGGTACATCAATGTTGCTGATGACATCATCGTTGTTGGCAGGACTGAAGCTGAACATGACAAAAATGTCCAAGCACTCAAACGATGTTGTGATTAAAAGAATATCAAACTCAATGACGATAAGGCATGCGTCAAACAAGCGGAAATTGAATTCCTAGGACATATAATTAGCACAGATGGCATCAAGCCGGATCCACGAAAAGTAAAAGCCATTTCTGAAATGCCAGCACCATATAACATACCAGCTGTTTGCCGATTTTGTGGTCTTGTACAATATCTCGCTAGATACATTCCTCACCTTTCTTAAAGCGCTGAGCCCCTACAGTCTCTGACGCAAAAGGACATAATTTTCAATTGGACACAGCGATGTCAAGAAGCACTTGACGAAGTAAAAAGCAAAGTCGTGAAAGCAACAACCCTCACCTACTTTTCTTCAACCAAACCTCTATATCTTCAGGTTGACAGTAGCTGTGACAGTTTAGTTGTTGTTTTTCTCCAAGATGAAAAACCAATGGACTATGCTTCCAGGGCACTTACTGCTGTCCAAAGGAAATGGGCACAGATTGAGAAGGAAACCCTTACTGTGGTATTCGGACTGGAAAAATTTCATTCCTACACTTATGGTCGACCAGTTATAGTGCAGAAGATCATCAGCCTCTACTTGAACATTTTGTCGAAGCCTCTCAGCCAAGCTCTGAAACGTCTTCAAAACTTCACAATGCGATGACACAAGTATAATTTCACATTCCAATTTGTAACTGGAAATGAACTAAAATTAGCTGACACTCTTAGCCGAGCTCACCTCGAGGGCTCCGAGGAATTTGAAGAACATTACATCAACTTTATCCAGATAAGAGATCTTGTTCTCGAAAGAATCAAAGGTGCAACAAAGAAAGATGATTCCTTTCAGAAGATGGTGCATTTCATTATCAATGGATGGCCTGAGAACAAACAATCAATACCTGCAGATTTGAAGCCGTTCTATGGTATGCAAGACTGCATTACTATCGCAGATGGACTTATCATGAAAGGTGAACGAGTCATCATTCCTTCAGCTCTAAAACAGGAAATCAAAAAACAGGCTCTATGGCACCCATTTTGGACATGATATTATGATTTGCAGAGCTAGAGCAAGTGTTTTCTGGCCCATCATCAATCAAGAATTAATGCAAATGGTTCAGTCCTGTGATGGCAAAGCGAACAAGGTATCGCACACAAGCTAAAAATGTCCTGGCTAAGATCAAATGTTGCATCAGTGCTTCCGTCATACAAAGGGGTTTGCTTGGTACGTGGTGAAGAGACATTAGCGCATCCCAAGTACATGGTACAGTGTCATGACTTGACGTATGAAGGGCCAATTACCGTAAGGCATTATGTTCCGTTCTCACTCACTAAGCATGTGATGATACGTGTTACTGATCACCCCATTGTTTGCCGCCAGCCTCACACTCCCCCTCTTCTCACTTCTAGGCCTACCATAGCGGGTTAAGTTGATATCGAGTTGCCCTGCTTGCGCCAGCATTCAGCATTCATTCACCGAACTTCGATTTCGATCAACCAGGTTTAGATTTTGTTCAATCTGCTTAACATGAATTCATGATAACACGAACTAATTACACTAGTCCTCTGGAGTTTGTGTTATCAGAAGTCTACTGTATATCAAAGAGCTAAATCTTTCTAAGCAAGCAAACGCATAAAGAGAATAATGACCATTCACGTCACTATAATCAGGCCTTCATATAACCCACAAGGTTCATGTAACCTGAATGTAAATTATCTTGTTCTTAACAATCCTATCTTATTTAGTGATTGATAAATCCTTACGAAGTGGAATGTGACAGTATCAGAAGTGTTTATCACAATACCAGAGTATGAACTTATACTGTAGAATCACTTTACTTGTTATGTTGGTCTCAAGTTTCCTATTGAAAAAAATTCTTTTCATGTTTGTTTCATACTTCTTCCTGTCATGTGCAGGACTGTGGACCTTGCTGAATACATGTCAGCATGTATTATGAATTTTTACATTCCCTTTCCATCATTGATCTTAGCGCTGCACAGTAGTGACAATGTGTTTTTGACAGCTCTCAGCGTTTTTTTTGCATTATTCACCCTAGGTAATATTGTGGGATAAATTTCGCTGTGTAATAATATGAACGTTACTATTTTCTTTTTGTATGTATCTACACCAAGTAACTGTGATGTTTTTCAAAGTAATGGCTGTGCTGAATGGCTGCATTTCACACCACCATGTTAAGAGCTATAGGGCCTAGGCTCTTTCTGCCTGAGTTCCATGACAGAGAAAGCAAGATAAAAGACACAGTATCCAAGTGAAGGTGAGGCATCGGGCTTACAAGCCAGCCCTGCCTGTCATTGTAATAAGGAATGCTAGACCACTAAATAGCAAGACTGATGAACTCAAAACCGGTTACAAATTTCTCTAGTGTGTTTCAGTGAAACCTGGTTCAACCCTCAACAACCTGACCACAGTGTTAAAATTGAGTGTTACACACTTGTAAGAGCTGGCCACGATAGAGAAAAAAACTCAGAAAACACATGGTGGCTACGTTTGTGTTTGTCTCCACAATAGATGGTGCCATTCAAAAAACATCTATAAACAATCAAAGAATTAAATTAGTATTCAAGCCATGGATATCTTGTTTTTTTCCTAATGGTACTGTGACAATATGTTGATATTGACCAGAATTTGAATTTATGAGAGATGAAACGAAAGATTCCTATGTATCTTTTTGTTTCAATGAATATTACATTTTTTTAAATGTATTTATTCATTTATCTTGATACAACAAATAAAAATTTCTTCTCATACATTAAATAACACAATCCCTTCCCAAACAACCTAACACATTCTGTAAGTAATCACAGATTACATTTACAGTCAGGTGGCCCCCAAAAAACTATCCAACTTGAAATGATAATAACGTTATGGTTTTTAAACTGACTCACTTAAAAATTGGCATGCGTATAGAAAAAATAATTGTGTATTCACATGCAAACTTTCAAAATGATCAGTATGATAGTATAGTTACAACATGGATTCATTCACACCTACCATTGTTGACATAATATCAGACACTATCTGCCCACATTCATTCTCTGTTCTCTTGAACACCATCTTGAGAATCAAATCAGGAAAACGTTGATCTAGACCAGATACATCTAAAGTAGAACTAGATCTAGATCTAGATCTAATAATTCTGTCTTTTGTTGACCTAGACTTAAATAAGCAATGCACATTTAAAACTAAATCTAAGTCGAAATTAGAACTCAGACACTTAAACGAATGCTAAAACTGATCAACCACTTTGAAAATAAAGTATTGAACATCAGAGAAACTTTGGATCAATTATCTCCAACCTCTGTCTCAGAGGAAGTATTTGAAGGTGTTACACTCAGTGGTTTTAGACTCCTGAAAGTCCAAAAGAGAAGCAACTATTGTGTGGGGGTCGCTCTTTTTCACGATCCATTCCAATTCTCTGGAACACACTACCCAAAACCCTTTGACATTGCTCTTCCGAAGAGTCTTTCAAGAAAAATCTCAAGACATATCTGTTCTGAAAGCAGCAGATTGTTTTTTTACTTCTCCAGTGTTAAACGCTTTGAGCACTTCCTTGTGAAATGGAAAGGCGCCATAGAAATGCAATGCATTATTATTATTTTATTACAACACAAAGTTGTTTTTATTTTGACAAACTTTGTTCCTCGTGATAAATCTAGCAATGAGATCAGTTCAACAGACAATTGTAATACAATTTTGTGTGGTAGGATGTAATTTTTTTAAGAACAGAAAAAGATTGGTTGTAGAGCTTAATCGCAATCCCATCTCCTTTTCTTATGTCACTCAACTTTTTCAATGAAGCTTCCGATATCCAATTTTCTTGATATTGTGCTAGACGACATCCCTCTATGTAACATGTTATAACTTTTGAACCCTTCCATCAACCAGACTCATATTTTCACATATTGTGGAGTTTTAATTTATATTGTTATATGCCAAAACCCCTTAAAAATCATTAAGTTACGATGATGTTATGAGACTTCAAAGTTGGAGACATTTATTTTGGGCCACCCTGTATATGGCAACATCACTTAACATTCTGAAAATCATTAACACACAATGGAGACTGCTAATTCCTGTTTTAAGTATACTTTCATACATTACAAACACATGAAGAGGAGCTCAGTGAATATCTCCATTTATAATCCCAAAACCCAATGCACTCAAACCCGCCTGGACCCTTCAGAGCCTTGTCTGGACCAGTAATCACAAAATCTGGCACCAAATTGGAAAACTGAGGAAGAGAATAAAAGGAAAGTTAATCAATTCCAAAAGTGGCCTATGTTTTTTTCCCCAAACTTCATGGTCTGTTTCATATTTCTTCTTGTTTAAAGAACGTCACTAAACACATGGAAGAGTAAGAATTTAGTATTAAGCATCTGAAGATGACATCAGACCAGATGGCATTGTTTTTTTCCCTATCTAACTTTTTGCTTCAATGACATCTTCTTTAGACCTGATATTACATCAAGAATAATCCCTAAAAGTGAAGGATCTCTTTCATGCTCACCAGAAGATTAAAAAAGGAATTGTCTTAAAGTACCACTGAAATGGACACACTTTAAAATTACAAAAAAACTAAACTTAAAATATTTTTGACATTTAAAAGGCACAACAGTTTAGAGAAGAACAGTTTGGCAAAACAACTAGAAGGGGAAGGGAAAAGAAATAGGCACAACAAACTAACATGTGGATAGTCAGAACATGGACAGGAATTATTTTGACGGAAGCTGGAAGAGATGCCATCAGCAGAGGACATTTTCACAATATTGTTCAGGAAGCTATTGCCAGACAGGTTGTGTCAAACTGATGATGATCTCTGTAATATTCACTTTAACTATTACAATGACACCCAAATTCCGTTAGCTCCCCTGTAAACAATAAACTAGTTAAAGGTGAAATAATGACTAACCGGAGATCTGGCCATTGGTGGAATAGTAGGGGTGGCCAGGTCAATAATGTCAGACAAGCCATCCAGAGACAAGCCCATTAAAACCAACGCTAATCCCTTGTCTCCATTGGGAACCAAAGTCATTAGGCCTGTACGAGCAGCAGAAAAGTGACAAGACTGCCCAAGCTTGATCCGTTCCTTGAAAGTATCTGGGCAGACAGTTGATATTAGCTTTTTATGGACATACTAATAGCAGTCATGTAGCTTGACCTTTACTTCACTTTCACTGGAAATTTACCAAACTTGGTATCAAATGCAAAGCTTATTTTAAGTACACTGACATGCATTAAGGCTTGCAGGACATGGCTTTTATCAATTCCTGTTAAAAATAAGACCAAGTGACAAGTTAGCATCAAAACTTTAACTTTAACAACTTGCCAAGTCCCACAGAGTAAAAGAAATAAATCAACTGGCGTGAGTTAACATGATTATCAAAACTTGGAAAAAGTGTAAAAAAATTTTAATGCCATATTGTGTATTGCCAGGTTAAATAAAGAGACCTTTCCTAATGCCCCAAACTTTGGGGTTAATTTACTTACCGACCTCCAAATCTTTCATGGAAGCCAAAAAGGATTCAGTGAGTGAATTTTCTTTTGGCCCTCCAACGATAATTAGATTCTTGTCACCTGAATATGAGAAAATTCTTGACTTAGCTGTATGTATTGAACATGTTACAATCTGAACATACATTAAAAGTGCATCAATCTATCAATAGCATGTATTTATTGATAAACAAAAAAATGTAGAATCAGACATATCTTAGAAACACTGGTCAGGGATTACTTTTAAATTCTGATCTTTGTTTTTTTCTTTCACTATTTTAAAAGTGCATCAAACGATGATTCAGAGGTATTTATAGTGACTGCTTTCATAATTCTGATCCAAGGATATGTTAATTCATTCCTTCAAATAATTACCCTCATAAGATGTTTATATAAAAAAAACAACTGAGCTTTTATATAGAGCTAAATCCACTAAATGTGCTCAAAGCACTTTACGAGTGTTCCCCGACAGGCGTTTTGTAACCAAATACCTTCTCAACTCCATGTAGAGCATACAGAGATGCAGCCTTTTTACAGGCGCACTTGCTCTAGCATTCTGACAAGATCTTCCTCTGCCTTTGGTCGGGTACTCAATAATACCTGAATGGCATGAGGAAATATGTGTAAATAGCCTTTCCCAAGGACTAAACAGCGCCAATGCTCGGCCCGGCCTCGAACTCGAATCCCCCGCGGTTAACAGTCCAACGCACTGACCTTACAGCTTTGCTGCAACACAATCTATATAATCAGTTTGCAAGTCAAAAATCCATATTGAAATATCTGTGACTGCAATAGGAGCAAATGTGAAGCTAAAACATGACCAGTAATGTAATCTATGAAGAGGAACGTATCAATAAAGCTGACTATACTCTCTCAAAAGTAGTCAATTCAGCTTAACTTTTTACAATTTTTCTCTCACTCGAATCTCTACAGCATTGTATTCTCTTTTTTATATGTACTAGCAAAATGCCCGCGATATCGCGGGTTTGAGAAAACGAAACAATGGCTCATCATTAGGCCTACTGTAGCCTACCAAAGCGTAGTTGATGGAGACCTCTTAGTAAGCGTATAATGATAAAAATAAATAGACAAAAAACCCACAGAACGAAACAAACCAAAACCCAGATGAAGGCCTAGAGTAGCGGAGGCGTTTTTCAACCTAAAAGCAAGTCAATTCGATAGTAATTTTTATTTCGTTTTAAGGGACACTAAATTGCACTTTTGTTTGAGTTCAAGACGTGCAAATTGGCTAATGAACACGAAGACTTTTAAAGGGAGGCCTTTTGTGAAAAGGTGAGAAAAGTAAAACGATTAAAGATAATATAAAAGTTCATTGTAATACAGGCTCTGTAGACGTCAAACAAAAAGGCATGACATCTTCTATTAAACTTTCTTTTATGTAAAGATAGTTTTGAAATATTTACATTGCTCTTTAGATCTGGGGATTTTGGCAAAAATTTAACATGGACAAAGAAGAATGTTGTAAAATAATCAGTCTCCCTAGGTCCATTTTTTTTTTTTTTATGTTATGGATATCTCACTTGAATTTCGTGGAGCGGCACATTCTGTGACCGCCAGTAAGTTATAAATTTAATGGGTGGTTGATTATTACCGTAAACCCTTTGAAATAGTACCCTGACAGGTACTGTTGTTATTGTTGTTGTTGTTGTTGTTGTTGTTGTTATTGTTGTGGTTTTAAATCTCGAGAAAAACGAATAGGCGAAGAATCATTGCAAATTTTGGTCTGCATGCAAAGTTTCAATGCAATACATATGACGGTTGCAATGCTATAGGACTAAGACAGAAGCCCAGAATGTCTTACAATTTTCTGTTTTCTTCTTTGAGATTACCCTGTAAGTGATCTCCACAGCAGAACTTTTGTTTATCACCATACCTAAATTACCTTAATCCCCTTCGACCAGGAGGCACTGAGAGACTCGGACATGTTCTTTTCAATGTGGGGTTATTCTCTGGCTTTGTTCTTGCCCTTTCCCATGAAGCCCATCCCTTTTCAACCCTTTCTATCTCTAACATTCTACAACATGCTATTTTGTGATGCACTCTTCCTCTCCTTCCTTCTGGTGTTTACCCCATGGTCACTGTACAGTCGCTATCGAGAGGTTTTCTGAGGACATGCCCTATCCATGAACCTCTTCTTTCACTCGCCTCACTGCTGATATTTCCTGTCCCTTTTTTCTGCGAGTACTCATTTGTTTCTTATCCGTAACTGTCATCTTATACTGAAAATTCTTTTTTTTATCATTTGGTCTGGTGGTATAATGCTGTTTTGGTCTTTGCACTGATATCTGTAGAATACATTACTAGATAACCTGCAGAGCGCTATTGTGGCCAAGGACAGTTACAGTATTTCTGGATCTTCAATGTGCTTCCACCGTCATCTTGTGCGACTGTAGCTTTTAAGTATGAGAAGCTTTCCACC
>JAOWAZ010539320.1:0-10147 GCA_028565935.1 Goniobranchus fidelis
GTTTGTTTTTTGTTTTTCGGGGTTTTTTTTCTTGTTCGTTTATTTTTGTGACTAGATTTGAAGGATACAATGGAACTTATTTTTAAATTGTGAGATCATAGTTGAAATATGGAGTTTTTGAGTCAGGGAGAATAAATTTGGTGTAAATCTTACAATTTTTGACTCTAAGATTCATCTGCAAGAAACGATGTGTATTTGTAAACAGAAAGAAGTAAAACGTCTGTATGGTTTGAATACTGTTGTCAGACTTTTCAAGAGGTCTCTTTAACTTAAACATAAAACTTGCCTCCTCCAAAGCACTTCTAAGGTTTTTGAGCATCTGTGAAAAATCACATTCCCTGACTTTTGCAAGTTCTTTTGTCAGAGCTGTGTGGTCTTTACCAAAGCAGTTAGCCTTACTCTCTGCTGAAGGCTCTCCTGATGGAAGTCAGTGAGTTGAAGTTATGATAACAAAATGCCATTTTCACCTTCTCATTGTTATTTTCCACTTAAGTTTACAATCACAACTGTTTCTGCATTTTAAAAATATTTGCCATATGAACTGATCAAAATGTGCATGGCGTGACTTGATGTGATATAAAATGTCTGAGTGACTCCTTGTACTGAGTAAAGAAGAAAAGGAAATGCATTTTTCTAAAGTCATTAAATATTTATTATGGAATAATTAAGACATTACCTTGCATAGTCATTTTTATAGTTGATATCACGGTATGTTCATGCTAATTGTTACTGTATTGTCAATTTTGGAAAAAACCCATACAAATATTCATAAATAATGAGTTTGCCAAAGCTAAGGAGGCTATATATAGCTGAAGACTAACCTTGTTTCCAGAAGATCTCAATAGCAGGTGTAGTTATCCGAGATTTATGGGATGAAAATCAAAGGCCAGGTAGCCTTGATTCATAGTCAGTACATACCCAGTTGTCTTTTCATTTTATTGCTTTTTTTTTTTTTCAGATTAATGGTTTGAACATTGGGAGGAATCAGTTTCTTTTTAAGTTTTGGCTCTTTTTGTTTTTTGTTTCCTCATGGCATGTTAAAAAGCTTCTCTGATTTTGGTAAATTCTCACTAATATGTTTCAATGATCTATAGGTGAATGTGAAATATCTCACCTTAGGAGTAACAGGTTTTTTTACCAGGAAACAAAAATCTTCTCATTAAGACGGGATGTACCTTCTGAACTCATTTCTGCTAGTTTTGTTGTAATCAGAATTTGATTGTGATTTGAAGATGGGTTTAATATAGCCACATACTATCAATGAAAAGTATTTTTATACCATAGTCGCCATGGTCATGGCCTTGCGTTTATACATTGTAATTTTCAAACAACTAAGACATTTTATGTATATATATATATCAGTTGAATTTGGTCAAATTCACCATAAATATATTTCAATGTATTATACAACTTGTCAAAGAAGAATTGTGTTAAGATATAAAATTTTGGGTAGATTAATAAAAAGTAGAAAGAAGTATAAGGCAGTATGGGAAAAAGTCAGTATAATCAAGTTTTTCAAGCGGTATATGACAGAGTATTAGCTGGATCATTAACAGAAAAAACTCAACCCAAAATCTATAAGTAAATATTTTGACACAAAAAATGGACTCCAACCCAGCACACCTCCCCTTTAATGTAGTTTGTTGTTAAATGAATAATAAAAGGTCATGCAGTGTATATTTTTGGTAAAAATTTTTTATTTTTGTCTTTCATGTTTGAAACATCCATGTTGTCAGAGATCATTCAAGATAAGAGTTTAACATTGAATTTTTCATAACAGTCACAAACTTATAGGAATTAGTTGTTGTTGAACTTGACGTGCTTAACATCCCAAGGTACTGATTTTATCCCCTTGTACAGTTTGTCGTATTCCTCTAATTTGTCTATGTCACTGCAATTATGTGATCAAAATCCTGTACATGTTTGATGTGATTGCTCTTAATTCTGTACCCATTTCGTAGAGAAACATTGTGAGTCTAGATAAAATCATCAAATATATTACATTGAGAATCATATTTTCAACCCTGTTTGGGGACACCAGAACTGTCTCAAGACAAAGCCAGATTGAATATCATGTAAGATCCAAGTTACTACGGAGAAGTAATGTATTATTAATGTAAGTTGCTTACCAATTGCCCTGGAAAGTTAAAAAAAAATGTCACAAGCTCTTTATCCATGTAAGAATTTCTACATCGATGTAAAGTGAGGAATGTTGTGCTAAAGATTCATACTATAAAAGCAATTTTCTAAAAAAAAAATGTTATCTTTTAGAGTGAAGTTAGTGATTAGTGCACCACGAACATCATTATCACATTGTTATAATATAATACCTCTAAACTAGAGTAGGTGCAAAACTGCAACAGTTGTCTTTGTTTGTCTACTAATTTTGTCAGGAGAGAACAAAGTAGTGAAAGCTTATTAAGTCATAGATATAATATCTAAACCTGGAGGTTTCGGCGAAAGGCGCTATATAAATGTTCTTCTTATCTTATCTTCTTATATACACATTGCTAGCTCCTGTCAAAAGTGATCTCGATCAAGTTGTGGTCCCTTATTTTTTTTTCAACTATTTGTTCTGTCAAACAGCATGAACACTGTTACTTCCCTCTGTCTGTACATTTCCTTGCAGCATCTTTTTAACAGTACCTCATTGTTTTTCATTGAATGTCTCCTGTTGTTAACGGATGCATAAAGAAACTCAGATTCCTATGAAATCTGAAGTTTGAAGCACAAAAGCTTTGAAAATCTCAGCTTTAGTCGTTGCTTTTGCTTGTATTTGTATTTTTATTAAATGTTGAAGAGCTGAGTGAGACATGTGAAAAGTGGTCAGGGTGCTAGAGATACATGTACATGTGTATCTCTTTCTTGCTGTTAAAAGTGTAAAAATGAGACCAATGGATGGGGAAGAAGAAGGAAAATAAGATTTTGAATAATAGAATGTTTTGAAGACAATTTGTGTTCAAGATCAATTTATATACTTACCATTGATAAGTACAATCAGCAGACTTGAAGAACCAGATCCATAATTATATTATACATAAGATTGAGAGAGAGAGAGAGAGAGAGAGAGAGAGACAGAGACAGAGACAGAGACAGAGACAGAGAGAGAAAGACCGACACAGAGACAGAGGGACAGACAGACAGAGACAGAGAGACAGACAGACAGAGACTCAGAGAGACAGACAGAGAGTAATTTTTATTTTTTTTTACCCTTAAAAACCATTTCTATCAAAACATGGTTTTTATTATATATTCCGGCATTTTATTATTTTGTTTAAGTTCCATAAAATTCCAGTAATTAAAAGTTGCAACTAACGTCATTCAAATTGTTTCCATTTCTTTAATGATATTTTACTCACACTGCAATGTGCTTTGGGCTATAATTTTTGCTTTTTGTTTTGTTTTTGTTTTTTGTTTTGTTTTTGTTTTTGTTATTTTTATTTAAATGTGTTTTCTTTCAGAATAATTCAACTTATACTATGTCGTATATTTCGTCTTTTATCTTTTTTCCCAATCAGTTCTGTCCCATATTTTAATACATATATTTATATATATAGATACATATATTTTAAGCGTGCCAGTAACAAATTTGTTTTTAAACCTCACCTCTTATTACATATTAAAACTGTTCTTATCCATTATATGACTGATTAGTTTAGGGAGGCTTTCAGAGGTAAAAAGAACAAAAAAATCAATCTTAGTCTTGAAGTCATAAGGTTGATACGTCAATAAACATTTTTTGGGGGTGTAGCCCACTTAGTACAGACAAGTCCACCTAATCTCAACAGCTCGGTACGACGAAAATGTGTTGAAAGACTGGTATTATGCATTTCCAATTGATATAAGTCATATAATGACAAGTACATAATAATATATCATGTCAACCAGTCGCATGGTACAAAGACTTTGAATGAAGAAATCATAAAGGGTGATTTTTGCAGGCCTACTTACCTTACACAAGGAACTGTGACTAAGATTGTCTGACATGTGCAATGTAGACAATGGTGGGCAAAGATACCTCTTAAATGTTTTGTGTGGAAGATTTCAAATTTCTCTTCATCACCATGTAAAAATTTCCATTGGCTGAGTTTTGTCCCATGATTTTTTCCTTCCATGACTTCGTTCAAAACTCTCTGGAATTGGAATACATTCTGCCACAAATGGCATTCTGCTTAAAATTCTTGTCAAGGAATTCAATGCAACGGTTTCTTTTTAATAAGTGGGTTGTCTATAACGGTGTTTGAAGGGTGTAGTTTGCAATGCATTCTGAACATCTTTTTTTTTTTTTTAAGAAAAGACAAAATGTGTTATTCAAAGCAAACGGCTCCGACTCAGACTCAAGTTCAGGTTTGGTAAAAGAAAAGATATATGGATGAAGTGTATATTTGCAATTTGTTACTGTTTTGGGGTTTTTTTTGGTCGATTCAAAAAAATTGTCAAATGATTGTATACTTACATATTAGATTCCATGTGTAAGAAATCTTTTATTCTTTTGTTTTCATTAGTAATGCTACATGGAAAAGGAGTTAAAGAAAAAAGGGATAAAGGATACATATTGGTTGATATTCGGTTGACTTTGTTTTCAACTTACAAGTATAAAAAGAAATCGAAGCTGAAGAAATTTTTAACTCGCTTTTACATTTATTTGTAAGCAAAACTGCAATTTTTTGATGGAGAAGAAAATCCATTTGTTTACAAACAGAAAATTGTAATGCGTGATTTTTGTTAGTGTATTGTTGGTTTTTGTTTGATTGGTTTGTTTTTTAAGACATAAGATGGATTTTTCCATCTTTAGGAATTTCTATCAAGACGAGCAATAAATCATCTGTTAAAACAAAAAACCATCGAGCCTGCTGCTAGTCTCATTTTGTTGTTGCTGTTGTTATATTTTGTTGTTGCTTTTTGGATTGGGGTTGTGTTGTGTTCCATATAATGATAAATTAGAAGTATATGTATGCTTTTGAAGAGAAAATATCGTTTTGGGGTGTTTGATGGTTGTTGTTTTTTGGAGGTGTTTTGCTGCTTTGGGTATTTTTTAGCCATAATGTCCAATTCTAATTCTGTTTCATCTTCTTTACTATTACAGTAATGTAAACATGCTTGCGGTTTGGTATGCGCTACATTGTAAATATGCAGAGATTTCTTCTATTTCAAAGTTTCCCTAGAGATCTATGCATTGACTTAAGTTTTTCTGTTTTACAACTATGATAAACCTTAGCCTCTGTACAGTTTTATGAAGATGAAAAGTCTTTTATGAGAGCAGCTCCATTTCATCATTCACATTTAAAAACCACTATCTCAAAGACATGAATCCTTCGGCCATATCATTCTTACTTTTCACCTCACATCTTGCATTAAATAATTTGTTTGTTGTTTATTTTAACCTTGCTTTTTATCTTCTGTTTTTGCTCATCTCATCAATATTACAGCAACAAAAAGATCTTTTAACATAATATGTGCTTTTTTCTTATCCTACATTTGTACACTCTCTTCCTGGAATGTTGACGGATGACATTTTTAAGTATCAACAATATGACCTTTGACTTCAAAAGAAGTCTCACTAGAAGAAAGGAATAAGATAGTAATCTATATCAAGTTGAAGCAATTCTTGTCTCCAATGGCTACTCTCATTCCTGCACCCAGTTTTGCTTTGAATTCATATTTATTTTTGTGTTGATCTATCCATGTATTCTATATTTTGCTTTTTTGTTCATTGCACTGCTTGAATTCATGACCATCAATGTAGGCCTTCATTATATTTGTCTTTACTATTCCTGAAACTTTCAGTGAAAGCTAGCATTGTTTTTCATGAGAAGCGTGCACCTGCTTAATACTAGATTACACATCTCTTTATTTCTTTGATAAAATAAGCTAAAGAAATCTAAACACCAGTTAGAACTCTTTTTTGCAATCTCTCAAATTTTTAAGAATGATTTCTTAGCATAATTCTCAAATACTACATCCGTATTCCCTACCTGATGTACTGTTACAATATATTTTTGTTTTGCTCTTTCTATTGGTTCAGTCTTTACTGGTAGTATGCATGGTTTACTTTCAACAACATCTAGTTTTGAATACATGATATATGTAGGGATTTTTAAAAATTAGATTTGATAAGTTGATGAGTTAATTACAAATTTCAAATGAGATTTCCATTTTACATCTTTATATCCATTACTGGAAAGCAATAAAGATGCAATCATAGGTCAAATTAATTCCCCACTTAAAAGAAGAAAACTAAACTAAACTTTGTCATATGCAAAGTGTATTAGGTTTAAAACCAGAGGGAAAGTCTGTTCATGAATTATACATAAACTAGTCAACCAGAATAACTTTTGTCTAAAGTGTGCTGGAAATTCTTTTTTGTGAAGTGTTGTGGTACAGTTTTCTGTGCTGTATTATTTTCAGGATCTGCTTCCCCTTGTTACTTACTTAATCCTCTATCGTGTTGTAGAAACACATAAGGTCGACAGCAAGGAGAACCAATGATCCCGTTTTGCAGCTTATTTGTTGACCTTCCCCCATGTCCATCCCGGATTCCTCATTTCTCTGTCCACCGTCCTTCTCCAAGTTTCCATAGGTCTGCCTCTTCTTCGGCTTCCTTGTAGTATCCAGCGGAGTGCTTTTTGGGGAATTGCTAAGGCATCCATTCTGCTGACATGTCCTATCCATCTTCATCTCTCCATTTCATGGACTACCTGGTTTACTTTCCCTGTTTGCTAAAGGATGTGGACATTTCATGTGCCCTCACAAAGAGTGTGTTTTGGAGTAAGAGAGTTTGAAGGAATCTGGCTGCTGACTTCCTATCGGATTTGGTCACCATCCATCATAGATGCAGATCTTGGGCCGAGAATGCATCTGGTATCCGTTGCATTTCCAGTCCACTGTCCTGCACTTCAAACATATCTTTCCTAATATCATTGGTTTGTTTGCGTCAATTTCTGTAACATTGATGTTTTTTGTGGAGTTGGGTTGTTGGCCCTATGTCCAACCTCCTTACCTGAAGGACCAGGATTGACTTCAGAGATTCACTCGTAGAATAACTGCCTTTGCTGGGCTAATGAGCCTGTTATACCCATGGTTTTGATGTCAGAGTTTCCTTCTCTTAGGATGACTGTCTTTCTGAGCTAATGGGCTCAACCTACCCAGGGAGTGGGTATAAAGGCGCTTCTATTCGCCTGCCATTTATTTCACTGGGCCTGTGAGGTATTTTGTAAGAACTGAGTTCCCACTCTTGCCCTCTATGTCTAACGCCAGTTTTGTCCGCGACTGCTTATTGGTTATTCACAGCTTACCTTAATATCTAGAGGTCATTCCCCTATCCACAACCTGGGGACATGCCTGGTAGGGGATGACACAAGTAGCAGAAGAGATTTTCAGATGATGAAATGGAGTTGGTACAAGGGGAAGCCTGGCGTCTTGCTTTTTTCATGGGCACTTGGATGATCTTTGTACTCAAACTGAGCCCTAAAACCCCAAATAAACAAAAAAACTCTTAGTTATTTTAGTGTGATGATTTGTAGTTTATTACAAGAGCAATGGACTTACATTTCATAATGTAACAGATGGTTATCCTCCCTAACAGGGCATATGGTGTGAAAATGTCCCAATCAAGAATTTGGACATAGATTGATTTGATTGTCAGCCCTGGAATACTGATACTACAGAACACAGAACTGTTCCTAGGGAGATGCTGAATTTTTATTTGCGTTTTGTTCAGTTTAGTATCATCTACATTAACTGATTGTGTTCTTTTAGTTTAGATTTCATCTAGTTTATGAGATTTTATATAGGACATTATAAGGCATCAAATTGGATGTAGCATTAAGGAAGTTGGTAAAATGAGTGGTTGAAGTGGCTTTATTGAGACCACAGCCTTTTTTCCTTCTTGTTCATATTGTGATGATTTACTAAGTCTTTTTGAAATAAGTGACTTCAAGTCCTTGCTTTAAACATGTCTTAATCAGAGTATATAAGGCTGTTTGCTCGGAGAAAGCTTTTCTGCTGTTCCTTTTTGGAAGGAAGGCTTTGGGCAACTTGAAAATTTGTCAAGTCATTCTTAACATTAACATCTGTCTTTTGTTGTTCTTTTCTCCTGTCTCCTTCCTCTTTGTGCCACCAGCCTGTAATTTCAATATTATAATTTGGTGCGAGGACTTCATCTCACTCAGCTTTTTGTGTTCTTTGATGTGGATTGATAATTTTAATAACCTATTAGGATTGATTGTTATCACTGTCATTTGAATGAACTTTTCAATTTCAAAATCATGGTGTGGTTTGACTTCCAGAATTGAGTTTGGAGAGACTGATGCGACTTGGCCATAGATGTACAGAGCATTGACTTTATCTTTCAAGTCTTGGATGGAGCTTTCATTATCTTTAAGATCTAGAACTTCTCTGTGCTCTTGGTGTTAATTTTTGATGTGATCGTGAGTGCATAATTTGTGTCTATCTTTTCAAATTTGAAATATTGATTACACAGACCCATCACATATATTGACATCACAGGACAAATAATATTGACTTTCAGTATCAACTTCATTTCAATGTCCTGTTTTATTTCCCTTTTGATAAAAACATTGATTAGATGTTTCAAATAGTTTTTACTTTTTCTCAAACACTTGTGTCATCAACTTCCTAGTTTTGTCCATTCAGGCAATAATGATCAGTCTACAGACAACATAAATATAGTCTGCCAATGATAACTTCACACCAACAGAATAGAAATAAACACATGCTTCCACTCACATCCTCCTGAGAACAGCCCTCTTAAAGGCTACTAAACTGGCATTGTCACAGTTTTTATAATCTCTTGTTTTACTGTATTTGTTAATCATAATTGTTGCTGGTCCCAAGGATCTCCATTTACAAGGCTTGGACTGTATTAAATGCACAATTGATAAATGATCCTAAGACTATTAGTCATTGGGTTGGGGTTTTTTTTATTTGTTTAAAAGTATTTCTGTTTTACTTTTTCAGCGGTGGTTTCATTTTCTTAATCATTCCTTTCTTTCTTTGCAGGCAAGTCTTGCAGTAAGTCAAGGCTGTTGGAATGTGTTCATCAATTAATTTCTTTTATGTCACTTTTTTTTACATCTCTAGTTGTATTGCATTATATGTGAAAGGTGTTTCAAATTAAATAATGAATTACGGTATTTCTTTTCTATTTTCCGTTTAGGCTAGATTGCATTTTTGTTTCCACAGAGATTCTATATGGCTCTTTTCTTTGGAAAAAACTTTTAAGTTATGACTATTTTTTTTCAGTTATCCAGGCTTGCTTTTGTTTCCTCAGAAAGGAGAACATATTTGCCTGAAAAAGAACGGAGGTACATAATATGTTCAGCGGTTATAATAGCCGAATAATTCCTCATGCCTGTGCATTACGTGACTGTTGGTCTCTATATTTAAAAAAAACTGACTCAGGAAGACTGTCACCATTGTCGCGTCAGACCTAAGATTACTTCATGTGTCATTTGTTGTCCAGAAGGACATAATTGTAGGGGGGGCTACCATTTTACATGGTTTGGGTTTTGATGGCCTTTCTTAATTGTTGTTTTGTTGTATTTCTTTTTATTTTGTTTCAGGTTTTTTATTGGCTCCTTGATGCTGTTTTGGTTATGTTTAGAAAGGTTCCGTTTTTTTCCCCTTAAACCATCTCTCCATACCTTTTATGTATATAAAGTGTAATTTTCTTAGCATTTATTTTAAAGGCTTCTTTCCATCGTTTACATTTTCCTTTCCCCTTCTGAAAAAAAAAATGTTTTGCTCCTTTTGTTCTCCTATAAATTTACTAGCCTATTGCTTCATTTCACCATAATGCTAAAGGTGCTGGATAACCTAATACATTGTACTATTTCAGTGGTCAACACAGTATACTTCTTCAGTTCTTACTTTCTCCATGGACGCTGAGATTACTTTATTCAGTCGAAAAGACCATTTCAATTTAAGGCATTCAATGCTAAACAAAATTGTTTTTGCTCAAGCTTAACTCCATGGCTCCAGCTCAAAAATCTCTGCCAACACTTATGCCAGGTCTTTATGACTATGACTCCTTAGCAATTTCATGGTTCAAGAAGGTAAAACAAAATCTGCTCTACGATTTTGTTGCTTTTTGTTTATCTTTTGTGTTGTTTTGAGTTGTTGTTTT
>JAOWAZ010539431.1:0-14998 GCA_028565935.1 Goniobranchus fidelis
TCTCCCTATCTCTCTCTCTCTCTCTCTCTCTCTCTCTCTCTCTCTTTCTCTCTTTCTCTCTCTCTCTCTCTCTCTCTCTCTCTCACACACACTCTTTCTCTCTCTCGCTCTCTCTTTTCTCTCTCTCTCTTACTCTCTCCCCTCTCTCTCTCCCCTCTCTCTCTTACCATCTCCCTCTCTCTCTTTCACTCCCTCCTCTCTCTCTCCCTCTCTCTGTCCTCCTCTCTGTGTCCCCCTCTCTCTCCCCTCTCTCTCAATACGTACGCTCATGCACGTATACAGCCATACACAAAAGCAAGAAATGGCAATCAAATACGTGAATCTATCAAACTTATCCTCTCATTCGATGAGAAATTAGGCTTCTTCAATTCGACGCTTCACACCAGCCATGTGGTTTTGGTCTGTGCCCACAGCAACAAAATTGAGTGCTTACTCTGACAAGTTGAGGAAAAGATAGGCGGTTTCTAATTAAACAACCTGCGATTTGTTTGGGAATCTTTAAATCTATTTATGTCAAACCCCTTACCTGACAGTTACAAAAATTTTAACAAACAATGATAAAGGCTAACAGAGAACATCAACCCTGAGCGACCACTATATATATAATTATAGTAATAACAACAACAAAGGCCTCAAAATATTTTATTTCAATTGTCAATCCTGTCGTAATAAGGCTGAATTCATTTATGACTTCGTTATGGAACGTAATGTTAACATTTTATTTTTAACCGAAACCTGGCTCGAGCTCGCAAGCAACGAACCTACAATCGTGGCGATGACCCCGCCGTCATACAGAGCGAAATCTTTTTCTCCGTCACGGACAGCGTGGGAGTGGAATAGCTGCTATAATAAAGAACAGTCTTCTTGGTGTCATCACCGGGACAAAGCTCGATGAGTTCCAGACTTTGGAAACAAATCACTTACAAGTTTTTCTCCCAAACTTCCTTCTGAATTTTGCTTGTATTTACAGACAGCCATCTAACAGCAAAAACAAAAACAACATATCCCCTTCAGATGCACGAAATTAGTTCAACGATATAATATGTCAACGATGTGCACAAAACCAGGGCATCCAATAATTATCGGCGGTTTTAATTTTCACTTCGACCAAGTAGATGAAACTTCAAAATTACGCAAAATTCTTTTCGAAAATTGTTTAAAGCAAATAATCTGTTTTCCAACTCATCGTGCTGGACATATTTTGGACTGGGTTATTGTGAGATCATCTGGACTGCCAATCTGTGATGCCATCGTCAAGGATATTCTATATCAGAGCACAGTCTGATTGAGATGGAACTTGAAATTCTGAAACCATCGCCATCAAAATTTGAACTTAACTCAAGAGACTTGAAGTCTATATCGACTTGACATTTTAACGCCGACCTCCAGGAATCTATTTCAAATCTGGAGCAAAATGGGGATCTTTGTGTCCCGACACTGGAATGACGCAGTTCTTCGAGTACTCGATTCCTATGCCCTGTGAGTCAAAGCCACTACTCTCCATGGTATACTAGCGACGTGAAGAGTGAAAAAGCTGCATGCAGGAGAGCCGAAAGGAAATGAAAAAAGACGCTTTCAACTGTTGACCTTGATATTTTTACAAGAAAACTTTTGGAATGGGAATTGATGGTTAGAAACGCCAAGTTACATTATTTTACAAAAAAATTCTAAAGTTCCAATTCTTGTGAACAATTATTTCGTATTTGCGATGAGAGTGATGGTATTGACCTAAAGATAAATTTGGTATTTGCGATGAATTACTTGGAAGAACAAAAAGTGAAATATTGCCAAATGACAGTGATGGTATTGACCTACAGATAAATTTGGTATTTGCGATGATTTACTTGGAAGAACAAAAAGTGAAATATTGCCAAATAACAGTGATGGTATTGACCTACAGATAAATCTGGTATTTGCGATGATTTACTTGGAAGAACAAAAAGTGAAATATTGCCAAATGACAGTGATAGTATTGACCTACAGATAAATTTGGTATTTGCGATTAATTACTTGGAAGAACAAAAAGTGAAATTTTGCCAAATTATTTCGGTGATGGTATTGACCTACCAGACACATTTTCCTCTTTCTTTGTAGACAACGTTGATAGGATTGGGTCACATTTAGACCAGCATATGACACATGTTGATTAACAAACTTTCCAGGGATTGTTCTCAAATAAATTTCATCCTGTCACCGAAAAAATTATCAAAAGAAAGTGAGTAAAGTTAGTCACTAGGCATACGGCATAATGTGGTAGTTTTCCATTGCTTTCTACGCCGACTTTACCTTCACCAAGTCTAGAAAGACCTAGCCACCCATTTATGCTGCTGGGTGAACAAGTGGCCCCTAAAAAAATCCACTGCCCGGCTGGGTTCGAACTCGGGCCACATGGCATGGCAGTCAGCCGTTCTTCCAACTGAGCTACCGGGCTACCACCAGATAAAGTACATGATCAAATTACTCCCTTGTTCGTCGCATGTATTCCTTGAAGAGATCTCCATCAAGGCTATGCTCTTTGACTAAGTTGTTGTAAGCCCCAAGCTGCTGTCCAGCTGCAAATACTATTTATTACCCAAAATCGATTTTTACTTTAAGCGCCCCATTTCTGCTTCCGCAGGAACACGAGTGCTAACAATAAAATTCTATCGTTTTTTACTTAGAGTGCTTGCTTTAACTGTACCCATGCCATGATTCCAATTTTTTAAAAAATGACGGATACGAATTTCGGGTATGTGGAAGGTCTCATTGTTCTTCACACCCGAATTTCGTACAATAAATACGCATCCGAAGTTCTCATCGGTTTTTCGGGCATATGGAATGTCAGCTTTAGGCATTTAGAATGCAAGAGGTTTGCAAACCCAAGTATTGGTACAACTGCAGTCGAAGGATTCCGTAAAGACAGATTTTGTTTTAATTCTCGGTCAAAATTACGGGTCCAGAACATCTGCAGTCGGAATTACATACTATCTCAGATGTATTGGATTAGCATTGCTGACATAGGCATAGCCCACTGCTCAAGTCCAAACTTTTGAAAATAAGGTCTTCCACAAAATGCTCAAGATCTCCTGGTTCGAAAAAACAAAACAAATACATTCATCCAGGATCAAGTCGCAGCTCCCGCCGGTCTCCATGAGACCGAAAAGAAAAAGAATGAAACAAGATCTACAATGGCCCAGCCCAGGGGAGGTTGTCAGATCTCAGAATCTGAGCATTGAGTCAGACAAACTCAGGAAACTGAATTTTAAAAAAGCCAGGGAAAAGGCTTTGTAGCCTAAATTTTTAGAGTAAGATTTGTTCATTCAATACATACTGTGTGCAATTATCAGCGGCAGCAGCAGCAGCAACAACAACAACTACAACAACAACAACAATAAGCGAGAAAAAAGGGATGGGTGGGGGAGGGTGGGGGAGAGGAACTCCCGCCGTCAGTAGAACAGGGCCTTGAGTTGTGTAAATCTGCGTCTGACTGCTTTTCTTGCTCCGGCTGTTTGACTTGACTCTTCATTTGAGTAACTTTCTTTGATGCAGAAATCCTAAAGTTCTTTCAGTTTCTGAACGTTCTTGGTCGATTCTTTTGTTGTATTTGTATACATGACTGACCATAACGCTGTTTGTAATGATCAAATGCCTAAGTATAAGTATATTGACGAATGCTTCTTTAGATGGGTGTCCCATATTATTATCTACATTGCGAAATGTAAGTGTGATATTTGCAAAATGGAGGTGGTTGGCTTTGTACTATTATACCAGTAACTTTAAGAGTTTTCTCTGTATTATAATGAAATTTGCCATCGATGCATCACATAAATTTCGTTTCTGTCTGTTCTGCGCAAGCAAGCTTATGAATTTCTCTCACGTATTATTTGTTTTTACTGTATTTAATTTCACAGAGATGCCGTCACGGAATCCAGACCGCGGCCGTTTAGGTGCTGAATTCTTGAGCTGCCATCCCTTTTATATGGGAGGCCAAATATGTCATTCCTATAATTTGTGATCATAATATTATTTTAAAATAATGCACATAGTTTGAAAAAGCTGGAATACAGAAATGGAAGAACAAGACTAGACATATAAACACCGAGTGTAAAATATTATATTGTGGAACAAAAATGAGAATGGGAACGGCCGTGGACTTGTGATAAAAAGTTAAATTTTATGCATAGCATTAATCTTCTGAAGACTGACTATGCCCATACTACCAGAGTCTCGATTTTATCACTGGTTCTTTTAACCCGCAGACGTAAGAGTTCACTTCACCAATACATGCATACTTATTTTGATTTCGTCTTTTCTCACTACTCCTACTCCAAATGAGAAAGTCAGCATCTTTTGATTTTAGCCAACTCAGCCTTTATTTCCTGTCACTTTTGATTTGAAGCTGTATTCGAGCCCACGTTATTATTGAAGTTGGTTAAACTTCTAGTCAGAGGCGGATTATTAGGGGGGGGGGGGTGTTCCAGGGTGCACGGAAACCCCCACCCCCACCCCTGCAACGCCCAGCCAAAAAAAAAAAAATCCCTCGGCTTTCGCACTTATGCAACTTTATTATAAGTCACAAATTCACAGAATTAATTAAGCTTGATGTCGTAACAAACGCTGAGCGCCATCAAAACAATATGCTTTGTGACTGTCGTAAACAACAACAACAGCAACAACACCACCAACAACAACAACAATAACAACTATAACAAAAATCCGAAGATTCAACCCAGATTGGCTGCAAACTTACAGTTGGCTATGCTATTCACCTTCCAAAGAAGGCGTGTATTGCAAAGCATGCTCTTATTTTCCCACACGTAATAATCTTGTATGGTATGTTTGTCAAGACATTCTACTGAACGTGGACCAAAGTCAATGAACAGATTAAATAGCATCAGCCGACTGAGTATCACAAAAAGACAATGGTATACGCTGAATCCTTTGTTTAAGAAGCGAAAAATACATCGCAAACAACTGACGTTCAAGTGAATGGTGGAGCATGGCAGAGCTTTCTTAATAATCTTAATAAACAGCTTTGTTCAAACAACTTTGTTCTATTGGCGTCAATGTCTTTCACTGCTGGTTATCGAAACAACGGGTTTGCCATTGAAGACGCTGAGCAGAGTGTGAAAATACGTTTGTTGTGATGAAAGAACTATCACTCTTCTTTTCTTTCTCCCCCAAAAGACAAAGATTTTTGGTGTAAATTTGAAAGATGCTGACGTTGCTAGGAAGCAAAAACTAGTGGACATCTGTAGAACCAGTGGATTTAAACCCATGCCGCCTTTGAGAAACTTACAAGTCTTCACATAAGTTATCAATGCCTTTGTGACATAGTAGCTGTTGAAACATAGGATGGTGAGACTCTGACCAAGTGCCACGGCTTGAGGGCAGTCATTTCAAACAGTGAGCTCATGGTGGCATTTGTTCTGTCCAGGAATTGCTTTCGGTGTATCAGCCAACCTTTGTCAGTCGGACTCCAGAGCAAGTCACTGGACATTGTCGATACCTACAGGGAGAATGGAACAAACAGCTGCAGCTATCACTGACATTCTACGCAATGTGGATGCAGTGGTACTTGGAAGCAGGACTTTGGCTGAGAGCATTAATGAAGATGTCACCATGCTAAGAACAGCAGCCAGACAGACACATCGGCAGAATCAGTCAGCAAGAGACTCAAGCCAGAGGACTACTTTAGAAGAAGTGGTATCATTTCTGGACCATCTCCTTGCAAAGTTCTGCACTCATTTCTAAAACACAGAGCTGGTTCAAGATGGTCTCATTTATACTACGGGACAAGCGGTTATCATCCAAACACACCAGCTTGCTCATGGTATACATTTCTGGACCATCTCCTTGCAAAGTTCTGCACTCGATTCTGGAACACAGAGCTGGTTCAAGATGGACTCATTTAGACTGCGGGACAAGCAGTTATCATCCAAATACACCAACTTCCTCATGGTATACAAAATCTATCTTTACTTTGAGATACTGACCTACCAAATCGAGAATTCCATCGTTGATTTGTGAAATGAAGGAAAATAAAATCACTACCAGGCACTTTCTTGCTATCGTATCAGCCTCCCTGATGCAATATAACCCTCTTTTTATTCCCAACCTTCCACTTCATGCTGAAACTGCTCCCTGTGACCACCTCAGAGTGTGAGCGCTCTGTGAGTCGCCTGAAACTGTTGAAAACTCCATTGAGGTCGAAAACAACATACCAACGACTGATGAGGATGCACAGAGACATGGAGGTAGTCTATGAAAAGTGTTGCCACTGCATTCACTACCAATTTCAAGACAAAGATGACAACCTAGCTTCCTCGAGAGCTGTTGATGATGGGTGATTAAATGCTGCAAGAAACAATTATTTCATTTGTCTACTACTTTATCATTACCTCGTGAGTAAGTAGTAACCTGAGCTTTTTTTTTTAGCGCTAAATCCATTAAATGTGCCCAAAGCGCTGTACAAGTGTTCCCCGACAGGCCTTTTCCAAACAAATACCTTGTCAACTCCATGCGGAGTTTACAGAGATGCAGCTATTTTACAGACGCACTTGCTCTAGCATAGTGACAGGATTTTCCTCTGCCTATGGTCGGGTACTCAATAACACCTGAATGGGGCGAGGAAATGTATGTAAATAGCTTTTCCTAAGGACTAAACGCGCCACTGTTCGGCCCAGCCTCGAACTCGAACCCCCGCCGTTACAAGTCCAACGCACTGAACTCACAGCCCCGCTGCCTTACATGTTTGCAAATTGTAGAAAGAAAAATGATGTGACACACAGGAGTGTTGATACAACACCTGCAATTCACTTTGAATGTGTAAAATGAAACAGGGAAATAGTGTATAGTTTGTTTACCTTATTTACCACAGATTATGTACAATAAACAATTTCAATATGAAAAAAGGAAGATTACAGTAATATAAAAAGGGGTTACCTTACATTCCGATTGTCATGCTTGCTTTAGTAGTTCTTTTAAAAAATTAGAAACTCCCTCTTCTGCTACCCATAATCAGCCTTTTTAATCTCTCTCCTGGTGATATCCAAGTGTACCTTCTTCGGTACGGTTGGTCAAAAATTGTGTTTGTGACTGTGAAGTTGTTCACCAGACAAATAGACTGACAAAGAGATGCCACCATTCATCACGTCACCTCTTTCGATTATTTTTCCAAGCCAAAAGGTCCTATTCTGCTTTCTTTTCATTCCCCTGCTCTTACCTTTGCACAGAAGTCACTATGAAAACACACATTTCTCTATTTGCAATTTTTCTTTTATGGTCTGCCGATCATTGTAGAATTTTGTTATTTCCTCATCATTGCAGGTAGATGTTGGAGCACAGATTTGGATGATGTTGTTGGTTGACAGGTTTGGTGTTAAGCTTTGCAAGGGCAATGCGGTTGACAATGTTAAAACTTTTCAGACAGCCAGCATATAATATTTCTTATCCAGGATAATGGCTTCTCTGCTTGACCATTTGTTGTTCCCACGATTAAAAAAAAAATTGTATGTTCCCCAGATGTAAACAGTTACTCACCACTTCATCAGACCGGTGATACTTATTTTGCTCTCTTTCAATTCTTGTAGCAGCAGAAGTCGTTTTCCCCTTCCTTTTGAAGTGCACGCTCATTCCAGATGCCGATTTTGAGATATCTGTCCCCCCTTTTCTTCTCATTAGAGGTGCCTCTACAAGTGCACAGCCCACACCATTGAGTAAAGAAATATTTTCCCTTATTTAATGGCCCTCACCACCGTCAGACATACCACCCTGTCCTCATCAAGGTCACTTCTTGAAAAATTGGATTCTCCCACCTCAGCTCTTTTGAGTGCTGCTCCCCGCTGGGAGTCTCTAAGGGCTCAATACTACGGGTTGTTGTTGTTTTTGTTGTTGTGTTTTTTTTAAATCCATTTTTATTCCTAAGTTTTCTTCCATTATTAAGTTTTTGGCAATGATACTGAGGGCCTATCATTGGTTTGCCATTTCTGGCCATTGCTCCATTAAGAGATCGTCTACCCTCAACAGTGAAAAGGCAGACCGTGACTGAAGATCCCTCTGTCGCCCCCTTCTTCCTTTGCTTCTGGTATTGTAAGGTATTATATCAAATCAAAATCAAATCATCAATTCGTAAAGCCCTTAGGGTTAAAATGTATATTATTATACTTCTCCAGATCTATGAACGCGCAGTGTATCACTTTCAATGTTTACTGTACTTTTCCATTAGCATTCTTACATAAAACAATGCAAACTTGTACAATTTCCTGGTATGATGTCATGCTGCTTCATCTTCAAAAATGAATTAATTCATATTTAGTACAATGACATACATGTATAATTTTGACAGCACAAGGCCTATGTTGCGAATGACAAAGGAAACAATGCGAAAAAAAAGTGGACATCTTTGTTGAGAAAAAATAGATAAAAGCTATTTCTATGGAGGAACGTCACTTCCTCGATCCCCTCTTCGCCTCTTCATTTCTCTGTCTGAAGACTGCTTTCGACTCCTCTGCCTAAGTCCGCTGTAAACCTCGCAAGGTCAAGTGAATAAAAAATGTAAGTGGCCTCTGAGTTTTACCTCTTCTCCCCCTATTTTCTCATGGTATTTTTATGATAGTTTTGTTTTCAGACCATCATAAATGAGTGTAATGATGGGCTTGAACTTGATCGAGTTAGATGTGTATTGTCATTGTAATTGTAGCTTCTGGAGGTGTTGGTTGGCCTACGTGATTCGGCCTTGCATCCAACCAAGACTAGGCCTACTGATTACAATTATACATACGAGTGACAAAAGTAAAAGCTGAATTGCACAGGAGCTAGATCAGGGAGCATTGCCGGGCAATCCTGGAGTTTAGCGCTCTGGCTTCCAACAAGTGTGTTGCCTCCAAACGTGCCAGTATGGAAGAGCTTCACCATTTGATTTCCTCATGATCTCTAGCATTATAAAACGATTTCACTTAGAAAAGGAAAGTAAGAAGAGATACCAAACTTTGCTACATACTTTTAGTACAGCAATAATGTTATAATTTAAGAAATCGACCCCAAACCGTCCCGATCCATCGTCTTCATTCTCTGTACAAGTATGCACAATGAAAACATACTACTAGGCCAGACCTGGATCTAGATCTAATCTAGGTCATTACGGCCACTTTAACCCTAGTGGCGTCCGCCATTTTCCCGGAAGTCACGGCCGCTTGTTTGGGAAAATGTAGGCTTGGCAAGGGGAAAAGCTGAGATTTTAACTGGTCCACTGAGCTGAAGTACTGAAAATTACTGTAGAATTGACTCATCCTCTCAAATCAACACTCCAGTGTTGGCACATAAACTGTGCATCCATGGGGTTTGCATTCGGAAGTTCAAGTGCAGTTTGAAAATCTTAGAAAAGTAGGCTGAAATTGAAAAGATCATGCTGGGGTAAAATTAATCTCTACCAATCCTTCTCTCTGTCTGTCTCCTCTTTTAAACAATTTTCTGAGTTCAAGGCTTGGTTGTGACTGGAAGGTCATCCAGCATTAATTTTGGGTATTATTTTCTGCAGCACCTATAAAGATGAACTGCTGTGGTGTCCCCCAAACCCTTGGGGTTAAGAATCCTAATGAACATGTCTGTTATTCATTTTATTATGATATTTTTAATGAAAATGTTTGATGTGGGTCCATGATCTTTTCCCTTTTACCATTTTGCTTAGAAATAACGTCACGTATTGACTTTGACAGAAAGAGCCTTAAAAAATTGACGACTCTTGTTTATAGTCGTGTCCATTTTTAACAACCTGGTTATAGCAGGAACTGTCATATAATTGTGACAAATCAAATCCTTGTTTTTTTCTCTCTATAAGTGTAAGTACTAGGAACCTGGGCTATAACAGTATAATTTGCACATAACAGGAATCCCTCTGCTTGCAAAGTTGATTTGGATGGATCAAATTTGTCTAAACAAATGCATTTCACCCTTTTGTGAGTTCAAGTGTGATCGCTTGCCTAAACACAAATGTACACAGTAGAGCACACATAAAGAACACCTTTGTAAAGAACTGACAGAAATAAAGAACACATTTCTTTGTCCCGTTCTTTCTCTCTGTGTGTCATTATTTATATTTTGATGCGTTTAGTGAACATACGATAATGAACAGATGGCTGTAATGAACCATTTGTCTTACCCAATGTCTTTTTTCCTTCTAATTGATGATGGAATAACGAACCAGCCCATCTCTATGAGTTGACCAAACCAAGGATTGCCCAACTGCCATGTGAGTCTGCCTACACTGTGACTGCACACTGCCTATATGCTTATCTTATCGGCACAATGGCAGACACATCTAGGCCTACACATTTCCCCTACTATGATCGAAAGGGACTCGATGTGAGAAAAAATATGTATATAAAGAACTAGTTTTATTTCTACTGCCGGGGCCTTTTCTTTATATCAGTGTTTCACTGTACATGTTAAATGCACTACACAGATTGTCCACTAAAGGGATGGCTCTCTTCTTACCTGACTCTCACACTCATTTGGTTGAATACAGTGTGACTGACTGAGAGGCCAGAGTGCTAGGCAAGCTGTGACTGTGTGATTACTAGCTAGAGGCACACTGACCGCATTGCTGATGAAGACAAGTGTGTCCATTTCACAAACTTAAACCAGTGCACAATACACCCATTCATAATCATTGCATACATCACTCATCACTTGTGATTGAAGAGGCAAGAGGTGCAAGGCAGGAGCGTTCTTTTCACTTTCAACAGTAGTTCAAATTTTAACATGACTTCTTCTGGTATCAGGAAAAGGAATGGTTTATTACTGGAGCAGAAAGTTGCCATTGAGGATGCAATAGTATTGGTAGTTATCCTTCCGAATGGATAACACAGGACTCTCTTATAACAGGGAAAAACTGCTTGTACCAACGGTCCTGTTATAACTGAGTTTACTGTATTGATGTTGCTTCCTAAGCAAATCATTTTTACTTTTTTTGATACCATTTGACTTCTATTATATCCTTTGTGAGCCTAAATTCTGCGATAATTTATGGTCTATTTAAGACTTGAACAATAGTTTTGAGTGAGTTGGGTGGGGGAACCTCAATTTTTGTTTATATCTAAAACAGGCACGAACTCAAAAGAATTGTTGAAAAAGTGGGTATGGGCTATGTTTTAACCTGGATAATCAGGTAGCAGGGCACAGTCAGATTGTGTTAGTGTTATTGTTATTTAATAGGCTGCACATGAACTCCACAAGGACAAATTTTTGTTATCGAACTGCTACTCTTCTGTATGTACCCATAGTACTGATCTTGCTTAGTGTAAATTTTGCTGATGTTAAAATGTTTTGATTTAATTAGGGTAAAATAATTTCCATGCATAACATATGTGTAATGTGCAACATGTAGTCTGTATTGTTTGGTCTCTTTACTTCATAGGGCTGAATCATCACAAGTTCATGAAAAGTGTTGGAAACCTCGTTTTGATGCCAGATTTCCTAATCAGAACCAAACTAGGTAGGATGCAGGAAAAAGTTGTATAAATATTTAAAAACTTGAATCATGTTATGATATTTAGAGTTATCTAGTCTATTATTTATACTGAAATATTTAACTTTGAAAATTATTTGCAGAAAATATTTGGAAAAAGTTATTTTCAGTTAAAATTCAAATTCTAATTAGATGGTGTCTTTGTTCATTAAATTTGAAGATGTTTATTCAATTGCATTATTGCATGATGTATGGTATTTAATTTCTGACATACCATAGTTTGATAATGTTGTATAACATGAGTTGCAAAGAGTTGTTTTCCATGGCTTGAAGAGGTCTTAAGCTAAGGGCAAAAGAGAATTTCATATATCATAAAATGGATAATGCTATAATGATGATGATAATAATAATGGACATTTTTATATTGCGCAACACCCCTATTTCATAGAGCTCTGGATGGATTACATCATTAAAAACATAATTGACACAATAAAAATCTTAAAAAGATTCAAATTACATAATTTAGAGTTATTTAAACAAGAGGAATGTTTCCAGATGTTTTTTAAAATGAGGTTTAAGAATCAGATTCTCAAATTTTCCTTGGTGTAGCATTCTATATCTTTGGTCTATGGACCAAAAAAGTTTGTGTTCCTATTACCCTTTTTGTTCTGGGTATGTAAGAGAGAGAACGATTGCTAACAATACAGTCGAGGACAGATATATCGACAACACTTATATCAACATCACGCCTATATCGACATGACACCGAAGTCCCGTTTTTTCTCCTATATAACATTAGTAAATAAAGATCACACTTATCGACATAAATTTTCCTGTAGACGTTTATATGGACAAAGCAATCAATCAATATGGACAGCAATCCGCCTAAACTTGGCCAACAATATCCTATTATGAGAAAAATAATAACCTTCTGCATCCTGTGAATAAGACCAACGAGAGCCAATGAAAAGACGATATTATAGACCACTCATATCCAGTAAATAAGACTAGTCCGATCCTGCCCTTTGACACAGTGCCTGAGGACTATGTTGGCATTGACCAGATCATCGAAGTCAGCGGAGAAGTCTCAGTAAAGACCATTGTTGAAGACCTGATGAGAACATCTGATTTGGAGAGATGGTGCTCCCCAAGGCTGCGTGTTATCGCCACTTCTCTTCACCCTCTTCACAAATGACTGCTGATGCTGTCACAGCTCTACATTGATGGCGAAGTTTGCTGATGACACTACATTGGCTGGTCTCATTTCAGACAGTAAGGAAAGTAGAGATGAAGCAAGGAAGCTTGTGTCTTAGTGCAAATGTAACAAGCTGGTTGTGAATGCCTCAAAGATCAAAGAAATGAATGTTGACTTTAGAAGAACCACTATTATTATATGTTTTGGATGGACCAATAGGAAAGTAAACTCAATTACATTTATAGGAATAAAGATTTCTGCAAACTTGAATTGGGGTGATCATGTATTAGGAATCTTAAAAAAAACCTCAATAACGCCTGTAGTTTCTTAGACTGCTAAAGAAATTTAATCTTAAAAAAGAAATTATGATCCACTTTTATAGATTCATATTGAGACAGTAATACAAAGGTGCCAATTTTCAGGATTTATCAGGAAATCCGTATTTTTTTAAAATGTCCAGATGTCAATTTACTTGACTTTTAAGCGTCTGCCCGATGTTTTACTGTATGACTTAATCAAGAAATTTTTATGGTGGACCTAGTTGGCATCTCTTATAATAACAATCTAGTATAGCAACACAACTTAACAGCAAAGTACAAAACTAGATAGAATAAGAAAAACAGACGAACGAATTTTTAATTTATACAACCCTTACCGTCCTTGAGGATGTCTACTATGATAAGCTCAAAAGTAAGAGCCTTTAAAAAATATAGATGACCCCACCCACCCAGCAAATCACTTGTTTGAAATTCTCCCCTCAGGCAGGTGATACAGAAGTTTAAAAGCCCGAACAAACAAGCTTAAGAACAGCATTTTCCACCTTGCCACGAGGCAACTATGTTAATCAATAATACAAATTGTGTTGAAGATAGAGGAGTAGACAGGAGAGAGTGAACAGAGAGAGAGAGAGAGAAATCAGCCTCTAGTGTACAGAAATAATAATCCTTCACTATCACTGAGACAGCGGCCGATGTATAATAAAAATGGGCCTGGGCCAAAAATGGCCCTTTTTTATACTGCCATTCGTCTCTACAAGGTCTAGAGTGCAATCGTTTTACTCACTCGTATGACATACTCTAACAGTAGCATTAGACTAGAGGCTTCTCTTGAACTACACGATTCTGTTGAGCTACCGGTAGGCTATAATTGAGATGTCTCTCTCTCTCTCTCTCTCGATACATCGACATGTCTCTTATATCGACATTTTGCCGCAGTCCCGGCGATGTCAATATATCTGTCCTCGACTGTACTATCTTTCGGTTTTCAGGTATGGTACATGAAGAGGTCATTCAAGTTTAATGACAGGAGCAGTGCCCTCAAGACATTTGTTGACAATCTATTTTGCCCTTTTCAATTCACAATAATATGGATAGAGTAGATCTATGTCAAAATTAAATAAATGAAAATTTTCTGTGGTGATGAACATCAACACATACCCAATGTTTATGGCAGTTTTTGTGCTTGCCTTGCCTTAGTCTTTGTTAGAAGAATACTTTCTTTAGGCTTGTTGAGATGCACATCTCTGCCAATTTAAACTCTGACATATATTGTTACTAAGGGTTCCTCAAATTTATTTCACGACTTTCTCAGGAAACTGAAACTGTCTAGGGTGATGAAAGAAATTTTAACTGTTTAATTCACATGTACTACATGAATGAGAATTGAGTGCGAGTGAGGTCTATTTCATTTTTGCAAGCAAACTGAAATTTGAGTAAGTCATCAATAAGGTGTCTTTGCGTCCTCTGTCAGGGTCATGAAATTAGAGTAAGATGGATGGAATTCTTCAGGATGATATGTGGGATGTAATTTCTGAGACTGACAGAAAAATCCTTAGTGCATTTTGGTCTAAAATGCACTTTATACCATTTGGGCACTTTGTAAAAATTGGGATTTATTTTCTTCCTTTTAATTTTTTTTATCCTGACAAAATGTGTTATGAATAGATATTTTACCCAGTTTTACTAAGTTTCAGAAGTTTTACAAGTAGGGCCCACCATGGCTCACTAGCCGCTTAATATTATTTTTTGAAACATAAATTTTAATGTTTAAAACAGTATATTTAAACAGAGGAAATCTGAACAGGGAATGGTTTTGTGCTGAATTCAATCTGTGTTCAAGTCTATACTTTTAGATTGGAAATAAAACATTTGATTACGTACATATTTCCTTGATTTTCTTGTACTGATAATATTTTAAATCTTATTACATTATATATATTATATGTATGGGGCGGCCCGGTAGCTTAGTCAGTAGAGCGGCTGGCTGCCATGCAAGGGTGTGCGAGTTCGATCCCCAGCCGGACAGTGGATTTTTTCGGGGCCCCCTGTTCACCCAGCAGTATAAATGGGTAGCTAGGT
>JAOWAZ010539543.1:0-10144 GCA_028565935.1 Goniobranchus fidelis
TCTTTATGTAGATCTAATTTAAGAACAGTTTTAACATTTACAGTTCAATCATGGCTCCGATACCAGGTGCGCAACGAATAAAACTCTGATGAGAAAACAAGAAGAGAAATGACCCTGAACTGTTGTTGATGAAAATCTTGTCTATGTCAAGATATATTCAGAGTGTAATAAAGGCTTCGTGTTTGATCTCAGTTTAGGAAAAGAAATTGAATCGAAACAAAAAGACATGGGGGGATGAATGTGTTTTGAAAGATAAGCTTTCGCCCAATAAGAGCCTCATCAGCTCTTATGTGCTTGTTCGATTTCAATCAAAAAGAGCAGAGAAAAAGTATGTTGGGTGTGTGACAGGAGAAGACCTTGGGATGCAAGAGTTTGATGTGTGTTTTTTGAGAAAAGTACCAAAGGGAGCAAAGGAGTCAGAGAGTGTGTATGTTTACTCTGAAAGAGAGGATAAAGTGTGGGTTGGGGAAGAAGAGATGTTGATGACGTTGCCTGTCCCGACAATAGAGGACATGCGCATTTTACAGTGGCAATTGAAAGCCAGTAAAAGAGAATATTATAAGTACACAATGTACTTTAAATTCTGATGCTGATTTTTCAGGTCTATGAAAAGAAAGTGATTGCGTTTTGTCTTTCTTTTAATTTCTAATTCTAGTCATGACTGAAATTAGGAGTTCTTATGCCAATATTTTGTTTAAAGAAATGGCTCTTTATGAATCATACCAAATTGCTTTTAGTTTGAATTTTATTCTTTTGACAGTGTTTGAGCTCCATCAGATTATTATTTCAAGATGAAGTTTGTGTATTTGAATCATACATCTTTTGCAATTCATTGAAATAAACATTCCAATTTTAGACTTTAAATTTTGGGTTCAAACAACTTACATTTTTAATGTATATTGACTATATTGTTGCTTTTAAGTGGTCTTTAGAATTCGTTCAAATCAAAATACTGACTTGTTTAGGGCATTTACATGCCTTTAACAGCCGGAAATTTAGTGTTGAAAACGAGTGGACAAAACGGTGACGTCCGTAACGTGACGTCCGTAACACACATTTTTGGCAATATCTTTTGACTGGATCAAGATATTGACATACAGTTTTTTGCATATTGTTCCTTGATTTCTTGGCTATTTCTTAAAGACCATTTGAAAATCATTGCTTGATAAACTTCACAGAGTTTTCACTTTGTGTATGGGTACCCAAAAACCTTTGTCCGTTTTGGTGACGTCCGTACACATGCACTTTTCTCAAATATGTGGGGAGCTATCAGTTTTTTTCATTTTCACTTTGTAACTAAAGGTTGCGGCTAGGCTCTTACAGCTTTTGAGTATCTAGTCCCAGTATTTATAGGAGCTGTGATTTAAAACAGGCCCAAAAAGTGCTCTGAATGTGACATCCGTAACGCTGGAATTGCCCATATAGTACATTCTCCACATCTTTTAGTGTTTGGCCTTTGTTGTTAAAATTAAGGGTGATGCATCGCTTCTTAATTGTAATTGTGACGACAAGACATTTTTCAGGATGGAAGTTCATTTGCTAATTTTTAGACCAATGTTATACTGGAATCAAAGTCTGATTGCAAGGTATGAGAATTATTATACGTTCGATTTTTCTTAATAGCAGGCTGTCATCCGCAAACAAATTGAGAGTTGTTTTAGGTGAGCGGTCAGGTACCAAATGATAATAACCATCGTTTCCTGCCCAAACGTATCTGGCAACTTGCAAAAGGATGTTACAAGTAATCTTATTTATAACCCAAAAATAAACACCCAAACCAAACAAAACCACCACCCTCAACAATTAACAACAACAACAAAATTCATCTTGGAAATTCAGCGTCTAGTCTCATATTGTAAAATTAATATCAAGCATATAAATAGTTCTACTCATGTTGCTCACCGTTCAGTGCACTGATACAGGGCTGCTTCCTCATCTACACATACACATTTCAAATCACATCTGTCTTCCCAGCTATCTCCCTGGCGGTATAATTTTCCTTGATAAACACAGCCTTCTGTAATACAGAAATACATCACCGGTAACATGTATTCTACCTCACCCTAACAATATTACACTCCATAAATTTAAGTTTTTCTTTTTAAACTGTCTTTATCGTGAATGGCGTTCATGAGACATTTAAAGACTGTTTTATAGAACCAACGTTTGCTGCTATAAATTTAAACAGTTCCCATTACCATATCATTTTGGTTTAGAAGTTATCTGAAATGTTTTGATTAAAACATATAATATTTCTTCCATGTCCCCTTTCATGCAACATATTTAAAACAGCTATTCAGTGACAGCCTTTTTTTTCTAATCACTTCCATCGTCTTCTTTTTTACTGCTTCCTTATCATTGGTACTGGAAAAAATCCTCTTTACTGAATAAAATAATTCCAAAATCTGAAAGATATAATTCAGCTTTTTGAAAATTATGTAGGCTTATCGGAATGCACAGAAAATGTAGCACTACGTAATATAGTCATAATCATACGATTGTACAGAGAAGCAGCTTCAAATGTATCCAATGCATGAGAAATGTATTATTTATAAGCTAGGATGAGACATGACAACCCATGGAATAGATAGCGACAATATACTAGCTAAAAACAGGATCAGATTCTGAAGGAAATCTTCATTGCGGCCGCTAATACGAGCAGGTAGCGAGAAGATTTAATTACATAGAACTACTTATAAGCAGTTAAACTGGAAGTGTTGTGATCAAGTGGTATGACATATGTCGGCTCCTGAAAAATTCAAGTTTGGGTTTTCTGTTACATCATTGTTTAGTTGGAAAACTCAAGACTCAGTTGTATCAAGGAGATATCTTACTTAAAACCATTACCAAAAACAACCATGTAGAGCCTGTATAATGGAGAATGGTTTTGACGCCCACAATGTGGATTCGCCAGCGGAAAAGAGAAAATAAAGATCTAAATGATAATAACAAAAATAAATAATAATGCATAGCGTTTGTATAGCGCATATCCATCGAACAAAGTTTATGCTCTATGCGCTTCACTAACAAAGATAATTTACAGTGATTGACAACATGCATGAACATGGATTAATTCTTCATAATATACGTAGGCTTATAAAACCCTCAAACAGATTTGAACTGGCAAAATGCATACATTTAGGTGTATGCTTTCCTAAAAAGATAGCCTTTCCGTTTCATCTTGAAGAAAGTGAGACTAGGAGCCTCCCTAATGTCTTTTGGCAAGTGATTCCATATCATTGGGCCAACATGAGAGAAGGAACGTTCACCATTCCTATTCGACGGTGGGATAGTTTTGTCAAATAATACTCTGTCTTTAGATGATCTTAAACTGCGTGGTGGGCTTAGGGAATTTAAAAAACTGAGACACATACACTGGTATGGTTTTGGTTGTGCATTTGGAACATAAAAGAGCAATCTTAAGTGTAATTCGATCTTCAATGTGCAACCAGTGCAATTTCATGTATTCTTGAGACATATGTTCATTTTTACCCTTTCTAACAACTCTTGGCGCGTTTTGTTTTGGATCATCTGAAGTCGTGATAGTACTTGTTTGGGAAGATTTACTAAGAGTGAGTTGCAATAGTCAATTCTTGAGAGTACTACAGAACTTTTTAGTGACATCAAAAGTCAGGTATTGACGGACATGGCTGATCTTTCTTATTTCAAAGTTCATAGCTTTACATAAGGCAATATATGCGATTTCATTAAAAAGTCGTGATCAAAGATGACACCTTAACTTTTCACTTTGTACAAACATCCAATTATGCCCATTTACTACCAATTGTTTATGAGGTATATAATTGGTTATATTTTGATTACCAATTAACATAAATTCCGTGTTTTCCTAATTCAACTTGAGTTTATTGGTGGACATCCATACTTTCAAATCTGCTAAGCATTTTCCAATAGTTTCTAAAAGTTGGGGTAGTTAGTTGATGTTACACAAACTATATATCTGGCTATCATCTGCATGAAGATGGTATCTAAGATTGTATGATTTTATTATTTCAATCATTGGTTGGGTGTACAGAGTGAAAAGTATAGGTCTCAGAACCGATCCTTGTGGTACACCAAACTTTAAGAGCTTTTCTTCAAATCTCACATTTTCCCTGATGGGGCATCTCCTGCTCTGTAAACTTTGAAAACGTTCCAAGTTTTAAAAGTGCATTGAGCCAGATTTCGGCTCTGCATTTCGTGGCAAGGTACTGATCCTCAACAAAAATTCTGTTGTTTTCTATAGAACCAAACAAAATATATTATGAAATGGCTTCGGACAGAGACGGTGGTTTTAGATTGGATATAACCTATAACACATTAAAGTGCTGTATCGGAATCAAAACAAGGAATAAATGGATTAGAGAGACCACAAGAAAACATGTTGAAAGCGTGGGCAGAGAAAAAAGATGATCGGGAATTGGGTTTTTTTTTCATGTGGGTTCTGGGTTTTTTTTTCCATGTTTCAATATTTATGTCTCTAACTGGGTAAGACAGGTAATGATGAAGGTAGAGATAAAAGGTTAATTATATACCATTGTATCAGGCTCTCAGATAGTTCATCATTTATCTTCCAGCAGACCATTCTTTTCCAGGGGAAGTGAAATCCTATACTATAATAATTCATTGGTATACCCCTACCCCAAAGGAGTCAAAGAGTCTAGACTCAATCTTAGTTAGACCTAAGTACTGGCTTTTGAAAAAAATTTATATTCTGAATGTCATCTGCTCCCTAATAATAATATGTTTGGTAAGGTCTACGTGTTTATTCCCAATGGAGATGGGCAATAAGTTCAGACGTCACAAGTGCAAGTTGCGCAGGTGGAATAACTCTTGGAGGTTGGAAAAAAAATAGAAGAGCGGCCTGTATAGCAGCGGCCAAGGCAAATTAAGTCCTACGTTTCCTTCCTTCCATATCTCCCTTCAAAGCTCTCTAAACCCAAAGCTCCATTGCGATAAGATGTGCATGTTGCGAAAAATCCTTGTCAAAAACCAAGTTGAGAACCCTGTAAAATGTTTGTTTAATTTCTGTTTGGTGAGCTAAAGAAAGAAAAGGAAGAGTACCATTTCTGCCAAATCCATCTCAGATGGTAGTGGACAGGTTGAAAGGTCATCGTAGCAACAATCTGATACCTCTGGTATTTACAAGCAATATCTTTTTTCTTGACATTAAGTAGAGAAAGTTGATTCATGGTGATTCTTTAGACTTCATACATAACAAACGTAGCTTACTGGGTGTGTTATTTCCATTTGTGTTGACAGTCTGTCCAGTGACCTTTCCAGGAACTTTGATTGGAATCGGGTAAGGCAGGGGGTAAGGCAGTCGTGAAACTGTTGGCAGTAAGTTAGGCTCACACGTCAACAATTGACAACAAGCGTCATTAGGGTCTGTGGTCACAATGCAGCCGGAAGGAGCCTGGTCAAACGTTGGGCATCTGTAATGTGGAGAAAAAGTATACATTTCCTAGTAGTCTTGTAGTGAGAAACCCCTCTCTGCTGCCCCTGAGAACGTTTCAAGGCCCTCACTGTTGATTGACATATTTAAACATTGCAACCTTCTCAGAACCAAGATGTCATTGTGTTTAAACCACATTAAACAGATTAATATTTTTCCAATTACTCACCTCATATTTTCCAGTTATTTACACACATCTGGAAACTTTAGTCTTATACAGGAGACACAAACTTTAAACAGCATGGATTTTAATTGTAGACAAAATTATCGCTCTAAATCATGTAAGCATGAGGCAGGTCTTAGTTTTTTCCTTGTGCAGCATAGTGGAAAATCTTGTTTGAAGTTTGCACTAAATATTTCTAAAATCGGACCATTTCAGTGAAACGGACCTGTTTAATGTACTTCATCCTAATCTACCGGGGCTTTCATATGCTATGAACAAATTTATTCTGAATTACAGCTGGTGGACGGAAGTGACAAAACATATTTTACTGTTAACTATTTACTGCTGGTACTTTGTAAAATGCAAACACAGACGTTATAGATAGTGGTCGGTAATTGGATGCAATGTAACATTTTCCTTTCTTAAATATGCCTTAAACGTTGGCATACTTCCAGCCGTCTGGGACTTGGTCTGAGTCAAGAGAGTGATGAAATATTATTTTTAGAAATGGGGCGATTTCTGGATCCTAGTAGGTATGAGATCCAGCCCAGGAGCTTTTGATGGATCTAAGGTTTGAAGTAGCAGTGAGGCCAGTGCGTAGAACTTGTAACCGCAGGTGTTTGAGTTTGAGGCCGGGCCGGGCAGTGGCGCTGTCTAGTCCTTGGGAAAGGGTATTTACATACATTTCCTCACCCCACTCAGGTGTTATTGACCATAGTCAGAGAAAGATCTTGTCAGTGTGCTAGAACATGTGCACCAGTAAAATGGCAGCATCTCTGTATACTCCACATGGAGTTGAGAAGGTGTTTGGTTGGAAAAGGCCTGTTGGGGAACACTTGTTCAGCGCTTTGAGCACATTTAGTGGATTTAGCGCTATATAAAAGCTCAGGGTTGTACTTATAAAAGTAGCCCTTACTTTAAAAAATTCCTTTAACTTCAGACAAGAATCTGTCTCTGGAAAATCACATGGCCTATGTTATTTATCCATATCACCATACGGCTGGTCTATTGTATAATGGTGTGCTATTGTATGTAAATTCATTATTTTGTTAACTGCTAACGTCGTTTTTCAATAAAAATCTGGTATTTCAGTACAGTTCTCTCTCGACCTTTCATTTAATGTTCTGTTGACACCCTATTATTCCAAACTTTTTATTGGCAAAATGTCCTTTATTTTTCCTGCTATATAACATCTTTATTTGTAAGAGGCTGATTCCATTTGATATTCACTACGTGTCTGAGACATTTTCTTTGTAATGCATAGGTTTCCTTTCTTTGTGTTTGTTGAAGGACCAGTCTTCTGCACCATACAGTACTACCGATAGCACGTTTGTTAGCTTTCAAAAAACATATTATTTGCAACTGAATACTCTAGCAATCCGATTCCCTCACTCCCAGTCCTTACACGCCCACCTAGACCTGTGACCAAATCCTGCAAATGGCTGAAGGATCCAGTCAAAGAGAGTACGCCGGTGCTTATAGAACCGATCATGAAATTGCTGAGTTCGCAAAAGGGTTCTTGTTTTCGTTTGTTTGACAAATGCAAACTTTTCTCTCTGCAGTAGACTACCGGAACCGTCTCTGAGTCTCCAACAACTGCACTATTCCTCTATTTGTCTGTCAATGCTGTCTTTCTATCGTTGTCAGTCTGAAAATCAGTTAGGTTTGCTACTTTGCATAAAAATACGAATACAAAATAAGTTAAGAAAAATTCTTGTCGCCATTGATCTTTTTCACTTTTATCTTAATGTTGTTTGTTCTCGTCATTGTTGTTGTTGCTATTGTTGCAGTTGTTGTTATTACTAACAGTAATCTAGATGGGACAGGTTTACTCCCCCATTCCCATACATAATCTCTCTCCCTCACTGTCTTTGTTCACCCCCTTTCTCTTTCTTTCTCTGTCTCCTTTTCTCCCTCTCTGTCTCTCTGTCTGTCTGTCTGTCACTCTCTCACACTCTCTCTCTGTACCGCTCTCTACCCTCCTCTCTATCTTCCCACTGAAATAACAAGAACTGCAAATCTTCCCAAACACCCACCTCCTCTTAGACAGGTTATACATGTAGCCTACGATTTGTATTGACACAGTGATAACCATTTCAGTTACCCTCTAGCATTCATTGCCTTTTGAGAGCGTGCACAACAAAGAGGAAACGACGCCAAGTTATTTATACTCAAATTGAACAAAAATGTTATGCTGACATAACCTTGGAATTATTCTACCCCTAAATGAACAAACATAATGCGTGTACAACGAATCAAAATTATTCAACATTGAAGAAGATAGCAAGGATAGCAATAGACAGCAACTGCAGAAAATCCTGATTAAAACACAAGATCAAACAGCAATGTCCGTATCATAATAGAATAAAAGTCGAATGGTAATAAAAGCCCCAACAACCAAATCTGAATGACTTGTGGAGAATGAAGAGAATATTGCTCGACAGATTTAAGACTGGATAAATAAGATGTAGATCTAACTAATTCGAATATTGATATTTTCAAAATCTATGCAATAAGTCCCTAGCTTACTAGATTCATTGAATGAAAGGAAAGACATCTCTGTTAAAAAGTGGAGTGGAAATACATTGATTTAAACTGATTGAAAGTTTGTCATTATACTACAATTTTTCCTTGTTTCAAATGAATGAAATAGTAAAGTAAGAAACAGTTAAGAATAACCCTACTATCAAAAGAAAAATAGATCATCTCTTCATCTAGCGAGGTTGAGAGGGAGGGGGAGGGTTGTAGCTTAGTGTTAGAGTGTAGGCATGCAGTCCGAGAGGCAACTGGTTCGAATCTCGCTACGGATAAATGTCTTTTCCTTAAGCAAGAAAATTTACCCTCGTCGTTTCATTCGACCCAGGTGGAAATGTGTACAGCTTTGGCTGGAAACTCATTGTGCAAATAGACTAGCATCCTATTCAGATAAAATCTATCAATGTCTGCTTCATGATATAGAAACCGTGCTAAGCTCCAGCCTAATGAGCCGATTTGGCTGTCTACTTTTATGTATTATAATCTCACTGCATCTTGGTTTCACCCCCCCCCCCCGCCTCACGTTATTTCTTTCCTTAAGGGGAAAAAGAGGGGTTGGGTGGTTAGGAACAGGAGTACGTTACATGAAATAAGGATATTACATCAAGCCGTATAAAACGTAATAACTCGTTTTTCCTCTTTTACCTCATCATCTTTGTTGGTGGTAGGTCGTCGTGATTCCATAAGAACTTTATTGACAACCAATCCTTTCCGGACAGACAAACTAATAACACCGACGTGTGTTGTTTTATAAATAGGGACAAAATTACGACGGTGTTGCTTAATAAATAGGGACAAAATCACACCGGTGTTGTTTTATAAATAAGGACAACATCACGACGGTGTTGTTTTATAAATAGGGACAACACGACGGTGTTGTTTTATAAATAGGGACAACATCACAACGGTGTTGTTCTATACATAGGGACGACATCACGACGGTGTTGTTTTATAAATTGGGACAAAAGCACGGCGGTGTTGTTTTATAAATAGGGACAAAAGCACACCGGTTTTGTTGTATAAATAAGGACATATCACGCTGGTGTTGTTTTATAAATAGGGACAACATCACGACGGTATTGTTTTATAAATAGGGACAACATCACGCTGATGTTGTTTTATAAACAGGGACAACATCACGACGGTGTTGTTTTATAAATAGGGACAAAATCACGACAGTGTTGTTTTATAAATAGACAAAATCACGACGGGGTTGTTTTATAAATAGGGACAAAATCACGACGGTCTTGTTTTATAACTAGGGACAAAATCTCGACGGTGTTGTTTCATAAATAGAGACAAAATCACACCGCTGTTGCTTTATAAATAAGGACAAAATCACACCGGTATTGTTTTATAGATAAGGACAAAATCACACCCATGTTATTTTATAAATAATCAAAAAATCACACCGGTGTTGTGGTATAAATGAGGACAAATCACGCTGGTGTTGTTTTATAAATAGGGACAAAATCACACCGGTATAAATAGGGACAAAATCACACCGGTATAAATAGAGACAAAATCACACCGGTATAAATAGGGACAAAATCACACCGGTATAAATAGAGACAAAATCACACCGGTATAAATGAGGACAAATCACGCTGGTGTTATTTTATAAATAGGTACAAAATCAAAACGGTGTTGTTTTATAAATATGGACAAGATCAAAACGGTGTTGTTTTATAAATATGGACAAGATCAAAACGGTGTTGTTTTATAAATATGGACAATATCACACCGGTGCTGATTGATAAATAGGGACATAATCACTCCGGCGGATTTATCTAATGTTTGACAACCTAGCATGTCATGTTGGCCAATAACGGCCGTCATAAGTGCCTGCCATTTTCTTGTTCCATGACAATTCATGGGTATTGTTTCGCTGGTCTTACACATGTGACATAAGAATCAGTCACGTCTCTCTCTCTCTCTCTCTCTCTCTCTCTCTCTCTCTCTCTCTCTCTCTCTCTCTCTCTCTCTCTCTCTCT
>JAOWAZ010539654.1:0-10143 GCA_028565935.1 Goniobranchus fidelis
CGATCTCAATCTCAATCAGTTGTAATATTGCCATGACCTTTTCTGACAAAAAAAAACAAAACAAAACACAGAAACCTCATTCATCGGTTGCACACTTCAAAGAGAAACATGGAAAGCCATTCCAAAGGCAGAATTTTACAAATTACATCCTTCCAGAGCCTTCAGATGTCACATAGGGCCACCTGAACCTTCAACCGCAGAAGAGCTCTATCCTGTGCCGCTGTCATCACCGCTGTCATTGTGGGAATTCCAATAGCCCCTGGGGCGGCCCCTTTTTTTGTTTTGCCCTCTGTCCCAGACTGAGGCTAGTTTTGTGATTCTAAATTTGTTTAATTATTTGCATCATCTTTCCTTCAAATATGGCCCATTGGAAAATGGAGAGCACAACATCCACATGAAAAGTTAGGGAGTACATTGACACTTTAAACCTTTTGGCAACATATCAAGGCAAAAAACAAGACAACATCGGTGTCTCACCCTTAAAACACAAAGGCAAGCTCATCAGTGACAACATGGAGAAAGCTACAATCCTCCTAAAACCATTGCAATTAGTGTTCATTAAAAAAAATACCAAGCAAAAAAATCTGCAATCATAACAGCAAAACCTATTGCCTTCAAACTGTTAGTTTAAACAAGGCTGAAAGTAAATATATATACAAAGTCTTCAGAGATGGCAACACACCTAGTTTGTTTGTTTATTTAGTATTTCTGTGCTCTAATTGACTATAAAGGTCATAACAGCACCCATGGTAAAACCAAATACCTGGCTGAGATCTATCCCCCTGAACATAATACAAGAGATTTGAACACATCATCTGCAGCATCCTCATGAAACATCTTCAGCTGTCTAACCAAAACCCTGGCTTTAGAGCAACATACTCCTAGGGGGTCACAAATTGTAATTACCCTACTTTACCCCCTCAAGGTCTGCACAGGAATAACCAGGTAAATTGTGCCACACTACATTTTTCACAAGCATTTGATACTGTACCACACTAGAAACTATAACTTCTTTAAAGCCTAACTTCTATAGAACTGATAGCTCTATTCATGTGTGGTTCAAGCATTTCCTCACTGATAGAACCATGCAAGTAGTCTTAGTATGGCAAACAGATGATGCAAAAGTCAAAACGGCAGACTATCAGATGTTCCAAGAAGATCTCATAACTGGAATACTGAGTCATCAATCTGGGAATGAAACTCAATGCCAAAAAATGCTCTACACTCAGCATCTGAAACAAAAGTAGCAGCCTACAGCCTTGACAGTACCATCCTGAACAAGTACCCTCAAATCCTTTACTTTGGAATTACAAACTCAACGGATCTCTAGTAAAAAAAAAAAAAACCAACAACATCACCTTCACAACAAATCCAGTAAACACAACACTGGTGATTCCTGAGAAAAAAAACAACCTACAATCCTGACCACCATCCACTAGACGTAGTGCATTTTGTTTCCTTAAGAGGACCCCACCTTGAGTAAGGCGCAGCTGTTTGGAACCGACACCTTATGACAGACATTAATCAAATTGAGCATGTACAACTTTGAGCTGCCAGATTTATAACACATGACTAGAATTCAAATGAGAACTGAGATGTGTGACATTGAATTGGATTACATTTGACTTACACAAATGGCAAAAAGGCAATGAAGCATCAGCCTGAGTTTCAACTATCAGGTTGTTGAGGAAATCATACTGGCCATTCAGGATCAAGACACATTTAACCTCCACCGAAAAAAGCCAGAAATTCTTTGCAAAAACGCTGAGTGACTTGAACAACACAAATAAAAAATAGTAAATTTAGACTACAACAACCAAAAGCCACACAGAGTAACACCCATCAAAAGTGACTTGCCTAGGCTTTCTTTTTTCCCTAAAACAACAATTGAATGGAACAATCTTACTTTCAATGCTTGAGCAAATTGTCACTAAAGGTGCTGAATTCACATAGTAATCATAATCAAGAATCCGCAGCAACCTTCCCACCTTGTAACATTACCAAATCAGGGATACTCAAGGTGCAGAAACAGATGTAAATCAAAATCCAATCCTAACAATTGTTTGGATTAAACCGTTTGGTGCTCCGAAATACGGCCGTGCAGGAGACACCGCACCCCTTTCAACCAACTCGAGAACCGAGCATATGGTTATATCAGGACCCATCCCATGTACATACCTCTTCACATAGGACGACGGCTTGATCACAACCGAATCAAAAGATCAGTTGAATCCTAACGGTTCAAGCACTCTACTATCACTCTAAATCAAAGAAGATCTAAATCAGCTTGATCAAAATTTGTTAAACATAATTTTTCACTCTACTGGTCTCTATAAGTCTGAGAATCTGATTCATGATGACTGTTAATTTCATCTTGATCCAAAAAGATGTTCTGAACTTATGAACTTCAAGTAACTATTGAGTATCAGCTCTCCAAAATTCGGGCAAAAGCAAAAGTACATCACAATAGAAGGTAAAGCACTTCAGTAATTGTTGGCCTCAGATTTATGCCATTTACATTGTATATTAGACCACATTCTTTTTCAACCATAGTCCAATGTGATCACATAAGGGTAAACAACCGATTGGGCAAGTGAAAATGTAATCATTTAATGCCATATGCAAGTGTCTCTGACAAGCCATTTTCATTATGGTTTAGAAACTGAAAATTTACATTACCCTGGCCAAAGCTTGTCAGGTTTCCAATATATAATCAGTCATACACCCACCAACACACACACACTCACACACACACACACATATTATTATACATATTCATAGACATATCACAATATCCTCCCCCTCCCTCGTCTTCTTACCTTTCATAAAGCATTGATACAATTACAACCATAACCATAATTCTACACAACCAAACCATATCTTCTCAAATGCAATGACTAACGAATAGCTTAAATATCTGACATACATATGTCTAAGACGGAATGAAAAGACCGAAGCCATAGGCTTTTCAAGAAAATACTGAAGCCATAGGCTTCAGGAAACATGCAGAGATCATTTTGTTGGAGCTGACTGTGTTTTACTGGGTGACATGTTGGGGATTCCAAAGAAGGCTTGTGTTAGAACTGACTGTCCTTGTGCCTAGCATGGGATACAAAACCATACTGACTTTTTTCAACGTCTATGACAACACAATTTCATAAATTACTTTTCATTATACCTATAGGAGATATGAACAGGTTTTCTGGTAAAACAAAGAGTACAAGGCATGCATTTTCATGATTAAAATCTAAAAAGGAGCAAAAAATTCTCACATCAAATAAGTGTGCATGCCTTCATTGCCTGAATCTACGATCCATCACATAAATTGGTTTTCCAAAGATCAAATATCTTATAAGCTCATTACTCTTAAGTATGATATATATTTATATGTATAATATAAAAATGTGGCAAATTTTATCCTTCACATACAAAATAACATCAAAATAACTTTCAAAAATTACCTTGTTACCTTATGTCTATGGAAGTATAGCACAACAACAACTGCAAATCAACAACAACATTAAATAATACAAGAGGGGAAAGACGGAGCAGAAGCTGATTTTACTTTTTTTTTCTTTTTTTTTTAAATGCATGGTGTTGTTTTAGAAAATTTGACAAGATTCCTGGTTAAATGGAACATTTATTTTAAATCTAAAATGTCTTTCTAGCTATGAATAAACATTATGAACTGACCACTGGTTCCACAATGGGTATTCTTAAAATTATTGGGGAAAGTTAAGAGTTCCTTATGCCCACTAACTTTCCTCGCAATATTATCAATACAAACAAATATTGGCCTAGCCAATGTAGATTCAAGGCCACTCTGAACTTCACCTTTCAGGGAACAAAAACAAGACTCAAGCATGCTAATTTATAGCATTTCATGATTGTTATTGGTGACGGGGGCAAATGACACAATTTGTTGAAGCCTTCTATCTGTTTTGCTTTACAATCATCAAAATCAAATAGCCAAGTACATCACCTGTACCCTGTTAGCATCATCATACCCAATGTAAGTTGTCGCATTTGATGCCCTTACAACTCGTGTGGCAGTGAGGCTATGGGGTCAGCACGTTGGACCTGTAATCACTGGGTTTCAAGTTCGACGCCGGTCCGCACAGTGGCGCTGTTTAGTCCTTTACATACATTTCCTCATCATTATTGAGTACCTGACCATAGGCAGAGGAAGATCTTGACAGTATGCTGGAGCAAGTGCATCTGTTAAATGGCTGCATCTCTGTATAATCCACATGGAGTTGAGAAGGTATTTGGTTGGAAAGGCCTGTCACGGAACACTTGCAAAGCTCTTTGAGCACATTACGTGGATTTAGCGCTACATAAAAGCTCTGCTTAGACATCTTGTCTCCAGACGTCTGTTTCTGCTTTTCTAGGCAATTTCACTCATACTCATTCCACTAATCTCTTTGAAATTATCTATAAAAGTTGTTGACAGTCTACCTCTTCCTTGGACCATCTAATTTTTCTGACAGCATTGATGCCAAGCAAGTTGTCTTTTAATTTTTTATGGCATTGCCCACACATTCCGATTTTCTTTTGCTCATGTGTGTCAGCAGTTGGTGGGTGATTGCAAGTTCCTCAAGTACGCTCATATTTGTTCTTTTCTCTGTTCACCCTGCTCCCTATCAAGTCTTCTATGGAACCACATCTCTGCTGTCTCATATCAGATTTTCTTTAAGGTCCAGGCCACAATACCATTGAGCAAAACAGGCCATATCATGCATTTGAGAAGTTTCATTTTTGGTGTATTTGGTGTGCCATTGTCCTTCCATATGTTGGTAAGCTGTACTATTTTCTGTTTTGCCAGGTACCTCATAAGTGATGTAATGAGTAATTTTTCCTATTGTTATCAACCTTGATTCTTGTTCTTACTTCGTCTCCATGTGTACTTACACCTATCTGACAAACCAAGAATTCTGGTTACATTGCATATCGGACGTTCCTTGTTCCTTTCAACTGTCTAGCTTAACATACTCCATTTGACGAGAGTCAGCCTTTGTCTCCCTCAATGACCTTATAGTATTTTGGTTAAATGAATGCTGTGCCAGTTGATTCTGAAGTGCAAGTATCATTGCTTTGATGAAGATAACAGTACTAATGATTTCGTTTTGGTTTTTATAACTATATATATACCTACATGCACAGAGGATTGCTTTTGCTTATGCTCAATGACGCATGGCTTTAGTTGTTAATTGTGTTTATGATTCATATGATGCATAATTATAAAAGTTGTAATATTATGGAAGTGACACTATCAAAGTTAATTGCATTACCATTATCATTATTATACTCATAGTATCATCATTATTGTATTATCATTATAATATCCGATATATATATATAGCGGTACATTGTATTTCAATACGTCCTTTTTTCTACATTACAAAATAGTATAAATTCCATCCTCATCCTCCTTCCACTTCATGACCTCATTCCAACTTTTTCCTTTTCCTCTGATAAAAAAGATGTCCTTTTAAGGCTCACTTTGAACACAATTTTGTCTGATCTATGTGAATGAGAGGAAGAATTAGGATGATTGATGACAGTGTTGTTTGTTTTATCCAAGCATGTTACAGGAAAAATTTATTGCTGCAAGAAAATAAATAGCAGCGTATCTTTCTTAAAATCAACAAGTTAGGAACAAAGAAAAGGGTGATATCTTTAGTCCTTCAAATTGTTTTCAGTGATGTCGAGAAATTAAACATTACATTCAAAATATGGTATCTACTACCAAAATAAACATGCCCCTTTGACCCTGTAAAGCTATAAATTTCACAACATCTACATAACATTGGGATGTGTCACATCCGGTAGTAGTGTAACCTGAGCCTTCTTCATAGCACCTGTTAAAAGATGAAATATCTTGGCAAAGCAAGATTTTACCCGATAGTAATATAAATAAGCAAAGCTCCGATAGTAATATAAATAAGCAAAGCTCCTTCATCAACACCTTCATAAGTCTTGGAAAAGTGATAATCCCCTCTTTTTAGACTACATAAATAAATAAATAAATAAATAAATAAATAAATAAATAAATAAATAAATAAATAAATAAATACATAAATAAATAGACTCTCTAAGTCCTAACTTTTAGAAACTATTTTCGAGAGGCTCTGGAAATAAGTGTGGATCTAAACTTAGCTCATTTCGTGAGTGTGGCATGCCCTATACGTGACATCAAATATTAGCAACTGTGTGGTATTTTAAAAAGTACAACGCCCATCAGGGTTCTCCTTTGCTCTCGATGTCTCTAGAAAGTTTGCGTCATCCTCGAATGGGGCAGAATGATCATAAGCATACCAGAATTTCCCACTGTAAGGTTATTTTGACTGACAGGTATGAATGAGAAGTAGCACGGAATCCTTAGAATTTTTGTTGAATGAACGTAAAAATTAAGTGGGGTTGGTTAATTGATCTGAAGACAGAAGGTAATGTTGCTAAATCTAAATATATAACTTGTTGAAATTTCTAAACACATAATTTGCTTGTACATATTCACTCATGGTGTAGCACCAATAGTCAAATTTAGGACCTACAGATTATTTAGCTTTCATTTTTTATTCTAGTGACTTCTACCTGTGTCCCATATCAAGGTGGGTAATAGACTCTTACTAAAATGAATAAAATCAATGTTTCATGACAAAAGAAATAATGATGATGATGATAATGATGATGAAATAAATTCTTTCAATTATTTGAAGTATCACATCAATGGACAAAGGGCTTGGTTGCAAGTTTCCAAATGGTTTTAAATTGGCTATTGAATGGGATCAATACATTTCATCTCCTAAAAATCTAGCCACCACATGAGGTACCTACCAAGCCAAAAACAATGATGGGGTAGGCATAGAATTCACTAAAAACCTTACAAATAGTAAAAAATCATCTTCACACATCTATCTAATATAAGACGAAGGAAAATGAGGAAAGAGACCTCTCAGCAGCATGGGAAACTTCCCTACACTACAGCATGGTAAAAAATAGTCTTCATACAATGGCAAGCCAGTAAAAGCTAGGCTGAATGGGGACAGCCTTCCTCTTATGAAAAAAATCCTTTGCAAACAATTTGTTTTAAAATTAATTAGTTTGTATTTTAAAAAGTGAATAAAGAAATACATTAACATTCATGTATTTTACTCTGTGGAAAATGTTGATCACACTTTTACATTACTGTTCGTAAATAGTTGGTCCAATAATTTTTGGGACAGAGTTTTATCCAAAGGCTTGGTAAAATCGTACAATAATTCCTTCCGATAAGTCCCTTTCTAAAGATTATTTCACAATAACAGACAACCTTCAGATACAAATTGCATCAATATCCATACCTTGGATGCTAAATATCTAACTTATCAGTATCTAGCTAGTCACCCTCTGATGAAAATGAAACATGTGAAATTGCTCACAATGAAATCTTTGTGACCTTGACGCTAAGAAACATAATTTAATCAAAACAAAATTTTCTGTATTTAAAGCCCAATTCCTCGCCAAGTTTAGGAAATCAGTAAATTCTATCTGAATTTTCAATAAAATGCTAAATTACAAAATGCACTCTAAAAAACTGGGTTTTGTCGAGTTTTGTTTTTTTTAAGAGAAAAGAAAAAGAAATAAGGATGTGAGGGTCATCAACACATATACACGAAATTAAAGTCCCCATTTTATAATGTGTTCAAACATTCACATTTCTAGAACATCTTTTACGGTAACGTAAGAAATGGCATACAATACATTGTTTGTGCTATACAATGAGCGCTTGACTTGAGAGTCAAAGGAGAGAAAGCAAAGGAGCCATGGAAATAGCCTGTATGTAGGCACTGACCATTTGGAGAACACACAGATGAGCTGCAAAAAACAATTTAACAATATGGTAGAGATCTGGGACAATAAAACCTTAACAATATGGTAAAGATCTCAGATAATGGATTGTAACAATATGATAAATTAGACCTAGGTATGAAGAAATGAGTAGAGGCTTGGGATTTATTAAATAATAGAAATAAATACAGATTTTATAGAAACCCCAGTAGGAACAGAGACAAGACAACGCAAAGGCAAGACAACAAGAAAAAAAATTCTGCCCCAGTCGGAATCGGAGGCAGTATCTCCATGTCAGCACCCATAGGTCAAAGCAAGACCAAGGGCCTTGCCATGAAAGGTCAACGCGAGACCTCCTATATATGTTGGCACCCATCCCTTGCCATGAAAGGTCAACGCATGACCTAGCGCCTTGCCATGATAGGTCAACGCAAGACTTCCGATATATGTTGGCAATCATCACCTTGCCATGAAAGGTTAAAGCAAGACCAAGCGCCTTGCCATGATAGGTCAACGCAAGACCTCCGAAATATGTTGCCATGAAAGGTCGACACAAGACTACTGAGACACCCATCACCTTGCCATGAAAGGTCAAAGCAAGACCAAGCGCCTTGCCATGAAAGGTCAACGTAAGACCTCCGATATATGTTGGCACCCATCACCTTGCCATGAAAGGTCAAAGCAAGGCCAAGCACCTTGTCATGAAAGGTCAACACAAGACCTCCGATATATGTTGCCATGAAAGGTCGACACAAGACCACTGAGGCACCAGGCCTTGCCATGAAAAGTTGACGCAATAACACCGATATCGGTATAGTGGTCTTCGGTTGACCTTTCATGGCAAGACAATGGGTGCCAACATATATCGGTAGTCTTATGCTAACCTTTCACGGCAAGGCGACAGGTGCCGACATGGAGGCCCCACCATCGATTCCGATTGGGGCAGGATTTTTTCTTGTGTTCTTGCCTTTGCGTTGTCTTGTCTCTTTTCCTATTGGGGATTCTCAACAATCTTGTTCAATTCTATTAGACCAAGTATAATGAATTGTAACAATATGGTATAGTATTGAACGATGGATGGTGGGTAAGACAATGAACCATAACAATATATGACAAAGATCTGGCGAATGGATTGTAATAACAATATATGATAAATGTCTATGATAGTAGATGAGCTTTTAAAATTCATTATAATATACTATTTAGTAATATATACCTTTATGTGGGGAAATCATATTTCATTACAAAATATTTACTGAATTACTGAATTTTGTTTGATGACTCATCATTCAATGACATCAGTTAAATAATTATAAAGTTATGTCGGGTGTCAAAACTGCAACGGCATGGTAATATCAAAAAGATGTTTCAATGTCGCCATTTCACTTATATTTGTATAAATGTTACATGAGTGAATTTTGTGGTCAAAGATTTTCCTCTCAAACAGGAAGTAAAACAACAACAACGACAACGACAACAGAATGGCAATAAAAGCATTGCAGAGCTGTGACGAATTTGACATGAAAATATGGGAACAATGGTTGAATCTGCTGCAAACCAATGCTTCATTTTGGGTTTTTACCATATGGTTAATTATAGTGTTTTATGAATGGATGCTAGATTGCGCAAGTCCAGCATGCAAAAGGCATAAATATGTAGATATATGTATATATGGGTACACATTGACAGATAAAGACACATTTCAATCACATTGGTTTTGGTTGAATGATCCTTCCTCTTCATTTCCTCATGTCTTAATTCAAATTGAACAATTTCTTCCGTTGATTGAAGAGGATAATACATTAAAACTAGTTGCAAGGTCTGTAACATTCACTCCAATATATCAGTCCAATCCAACACACATGTAGTGTAGATATATTACACATCACTCGTTTATGTGGTTTACTTTTCCATGAAAGAAGACCAGCTTCATAATCCCACCGTTCTTGTTGTTTTTCTTGTTTTATAATTCTGGACCAAAGAAAAAAAAAAGACATAGGAAGAGAAATGAAAAATTGTAAAAGCTAGATTAGAAGACAACAATTAGATCCACTTGTTGGAATGTTACACACTTCTTTTCCATGGTAACCACTTAGACATTGGAAATGTTTCTGTGACTACTAACAAGGACAGAACTGCAATGATAAGTAGTAAGTTGTTGTTGTTGTTGTTGTTGTCGTCACCATCGTCGTCGCCTCACCATCATCTCCTCCATCTCCTCCTCCTCCTCCTCCTCCTCCTTCTCCTTCTTCTTCTTCTTCTTCTTCTTCTTCTTCTTCTTCTTCTTCTTCTTCTTCTTCTTCTTCTTCTTCT
>JAOWAZ010539765.1:0-10143 GCA_028565935.1 Goniobranchus fidelis
TCTTTTAATTTGATTCGTCACATCTCATTCCACCAATCAGATCACTTCATTAGCTTATCCATTGAAGTGTCTGATGCCAGGGTTACGCTTTTTGTCTTGCTTCCATTGACATTCCCACATCTCAATGACTGTCAACCCTAAATCATCGCGCAAATAACGTGTAATGTCTTCTGTCTTTTGTCGTAATTTGTCTAACGGTTCATTGTTAAAGGGAAGACAGTAGATCCCTTTACCGGATTTACCATCTTCCCTTTTGTCAACGGACACTGTGAGTGTCCTTGAAACAAACAGCCGTGAAACTGATACACAGTGGAAGTGTTTGCATGCCACCCATCAACTCTCAATCTTCTTGTCCCTAATTGTTTTTCACTATCATTAAATTTATGTTGAATCCAAATCCCCTGTGTATGCGATGTGTATTCTAACCATTCGCGCGCTTGTGTACCGAAGTAATTGACCTTCTCAGCCGTGAAATTACTCTGAACGCGTCGAATGATTGGATGCTCAGAAGGCATGTCTTGCATGAGTGCGTACAGATACAATGCGTTCGCATCGTACCCGTAAACTGAACAGACGACTTTGTTTGTGTTTTGACGAATGAATGTCTTTTCCACCTCATGGTATCTTTGAAAAATCAAGCTAACCCCTCCCGTTATGTTTTCACGCATGAGCGCATGCAAATCTGTATGTTTTTCACTAAAGAGCGAAAAGTAAGTTCGTGGGCTAATGGTTTGGAATAAATATTTGAGCGTAACACCTGGCACCGATATACCATCTTTGAGCAAATCAATACCCATCGCTTGAAAAACCGATTTGTTTTTGCAAAGCGGACAGAAAAGGCACAACATCAGCTTCATTATAATGAATTAAATAATCTCGTAAAGTTTTCATACCAAACCGACACCAAACTTGCTGACAATGCTGTTACTGCTCAGGGGTGATATTACTGTTTTTAACTTTGCTAAAAAAGGCCTCATACGGAGGTAATTTCGTTTCACTAAGTTTATCGATCGAGTTAATGTACTCATAAGGAAAAAATTCTTTCTGTTCCTCGACATCATACGCTTTAAGATAAGCGGAGTAAGAGTAGCCAGGAGCCAGAAAATTGGAAATATCTAAAAATCTAAGACGAGGGGTGGCTATACACATATACTGATTGTTTCGTTTGACAACAAACTGTATAGGAGACAGATCATCCTTATGATCATCATCATCACCATAATCTGCTAAATCCTCACCGGTGGTAGGTTGTCCTTTCGAGAGTAAATGTTTAATAATATACGGACGAATCACATTGAGGTCGTATCTCGACGAATTAAAACCAACCATGGGTAATTGCATGAAGTAGTTAACGAAACGATTCCTCAAATCCTCTACGGGAATATTCAGATGGTGAAGGGTTTGTTTCTGCCATTCTTCTATGGTATCTAATTGTGTAAAAATGTCAGAAAATTTCGTCCTGAGTCTGGTAAGAAGTAACGGCAATTTCAATCAGATAATCGATCATGTTACAAACAATGGTATTTGGATCCGCCTCACTCACATAGGTTTTGGGTGCTGTATACCCCTCAACATTGGACGCAACAGATACGGATAAAGGGATATGTTTAGTAGTGTACTCGGTGCCGCTAGCATGTGTTTGTGGTACGTTGTGTTCATCAAAGTAGACCTGGAAGTCAAATGTAGCTCTATAAGGGAAGACGAAGGATGTATCTGCTACATGAATACCGAAATGCACTAATTCTTGAAAAATTGATTTCGGGGACGTGTACACCCCTCCTCGGTATTTTTCTTTGGACGCCTCTCCTTGACACGTTTTCTGGTGATGGTGGAGTGTTTTGGTTGACTTGAACAGCTTATCACATTTCGAGCAGGCCAGCGCACAACATAGCTTATCTATGTCAAGGATATACATGAAGTGGCTCTGATAAGAAACGAGGCGAAGTGTTTCTGTGTACTTGTAAGGGCTACGGTGAAGTGGATATAGGACAGGAGAGGCGTCAAGGTTTTTTAATTCAAGCACATCAATGTTGACATGAAAGACTTCCTCAATAGAGCTCAGCTGTAAAATCGTCACGCCTGGGAAATCATCCGTCACAACATCTGTGGCATGCGCCCATTCATTGAACAGAGCAATGGTGGGGGTGTGGAGATTTGGTCGTGTCGCCCCACGATGAATGGCGAGACAGCGAAAGAAACAAAGGTTATCAGTATACAAAAAGCCAGTGCCATAATCTCGATTTAATGTGTAAAGAAAGGGGCTATTCTGAAGAAAGGAAGGAAATGTATCAAGCTGTCAGCATCCAATGGGAAAGTCAGGTACAGAGTAGATGTAAAAAGAAGTACAAGGTATAGCTGCGACCGTAAAACGTGAACTTGGTCGTTGTTTTTGTACATGATCTAAAATATCATGTTCTCCGATTTCTACAAGAAATATATATATAATATATATATATATAGAGAGAGAGAGAACATGAGGTAGTTACAATAGATTATTTCACACGCATCCATACGCAATGTTCAAGATTCACTCTCTCTAGCGGGTGATAACAAGCAAAGTATTTTATAGTTGATTCTAACGTTACGTCGTTCAAGCCATTCTGACTTTAAATAGCAAATTTTACTCAACTCAGCTATCTCCTCTTGTAAATACTCTACAAAAAGATTCGTACCACTAGCACTCCCCATTTCTTTCAGACGCTCTAACCATATCTCATTTATTTTTGCATGATCAACCAGGTCTGGGAAATGATACCAACAAATATCAAGCTGCTCTTCCACCGACATGGACAGACATACAGAGTGATTCTTTTGACTGGGATCCTCTATTTTACATCCTATACAGCTATCCTTCACTGCATCGCTAAATTTGTCATGACAAAACTGTGCATACAAATCGATTAATTTCCTTTCAATAATACGTTTGGCAACAGCACGACAACGAGACATTTCAGTAGTTGTTTCGTATAGATCAGTCAATTCACACCACTTACGTTAATGAGTGCAATGAAGTGGGTTTTTTTATTTTTATTTTTTTATTTTTGTTTTGGTCTTATTTACAATCAATACGTTCCTTGAATGACACGAAAGAGAGAGAGAGAGAGAGGAGAGACTGTTACTTTCACCAGTCTTGGGGAATCCAATGCAATGTTAGTAGTTTAATCACAACTCCATCTACTTACTGCAAGCGACACACACAGTAGATGTAGTAAATCCAAAGCAAATCGAACGTTCACACTTTCTGTAAATAAATCCTCGAATGAGACTACTAAACTGTCCAGGACACACACAACTCATTCGATCGCCAGTGAAGGGGGGTATTCAAACCCTCCTTCAATAGTTGGAAACAGGTTGTCTTCACAGTCCGATGTTGTAGTTGACCAGTTGTTATTGTTGTTGGATGAAGAGGAAGTTGATCGCCAAACGTTACCTGATCGATTGTTGCTATGATTTTTTTGTGATATACTGTCAGAGTTTATATCCTTATCAGTCGTTGACGATCTTGGATCACTCCGTTGTACAGTACACGTACCTCTCCGTTCGTTGCTGGTGTCTTGTAATGGCTGTCTTTCTGCAGTGGTAGTAGTAGTAGTAGTGTCGTCCGATAAACTCTCTGCCAAATTTTCAGTCTTTTTTCAAATGATTTTTAACGTATATTAGTCGTTCGAATTCTTTCAAAGTCAATGCTATACCTTTCCTTGACGGTATGATTTTACCTCCTTTCATGTCTTTCGGTTTAATATAGTCTCGGACGTGGACTCGGACAGCCCCTCGCCGTAGCAAAAATATTGCGTCCCAACGGATACATACTTGTCATTGGCTGTTCTGATGGTGCGTCGAATTTGGAGGAAGTAGAGTTCGACATTATGTTCACTGATACCAAATAACTTGTCTATCACTGTAGCAGGCTGTAGTGTCACAAGTAACGCAAACAGAGATGCGAAGCTCTTTTAATTTGATTCGTCACATCTCATTCCACCAATCAGATCACTTCATTAGCTTATCCATTGAAGTGTCTGATGCTAGGGTTACGCTTTTTGTCTTGCTTCCATTGACATTCCCACAACTCAATGACTGTCAACCCTAAATCATCGCGCAAATAACGTGTAATGTCTTCTGTCTTTTGTCGTAATTTGCCTAACGATTCGTTGTTAAAGGGATATACCGTCTTCCCTTTTGTCAATGAAACTGATAAACATTGGAAGTGTTTGCATGCCACCCATCAACTCTCAACCTTCTTGTCCCTAACTGTTTTTCTCTGTCATTAAATTTATGTTGAATCCAAATCCCCTGTGTATGCGCTGTGTATTCTAACCATTCGTGCGCTTGTGTGCCGAAGGAATCGACCTTCTTAGCCGTGAAATTATTCTGTACGTGTCGAATGACTGGATGCTCAGAAGGGAAATAGATATACTGGTTATAAGCGCCGAGGCCTTGCTGAAGGAGCCAACTCAGGGTCCGCGAACGTGATCCTCAAAACTCACAAAGTTAGTCCTGATAAGGACTATTAAGGCCTACGATTTCATATATTGAACTCCATCCTTAAAAGGACTGTGGGCTTATGATTTCATATAAAAGTGTGTTGAGGGTCAGAGGTCCACTTCCCTTTCGTCAAATCAAAACATTAATAACAGTATAGGGCATATAAATGTATACACGTTAAATCTAAAGGTAATCAAAATTCAACAAAGGCAATTTGTAAAGACATACAGGGTATTTCAAGGTGTGCTCTTAACAAACACACATAGCAACACATAGGACCACACACCCCCCCCCCCCTTTTCAATCCCGGCATGATACATACAGAGCAAAAGTTTGGAAGTTTTGCGCCTACCCCTCCCACCCACATAAATATAATACAAAGTCTAACCTTAGTGGGTTGAAATTGAAAGTCTTGTAAGCTGCCTTTGTATGTGTATCATTTGATTGGGATGCACAGACCTGTGAATGATAGAAATAAATATAATAGAGAGTTTAACTTAGTGGAAAGTAAAAGATACATAATTGAGAGTCTAAGTTGATTACTGAGTGGAAGTGAAATAGGCAGGCAAAGCTGAACTCAGTGCTGTTTAACTTATCAAATAGCAGGCTTTGTTATCTTCAGTAGAATTTAATACAAACATGGAAGGCAAGGGTTTAATTTGTAGTAGCAAAAACAAAAAAAAAGCACTTTCAAATGCTCATCTATTGAAGAGATGTTTTGGGCAGATGTTGGCCTGACCCGCAGAAACAGTAAAATAAGTGAAAGAGACAGAATAGAGAGTCTAACTTTACCTGAGTGGTAAGGAAAAAACAAAACAGTGAGTCTAAGCTCAACAAACGACAAAGTGGAAATGAGATAGACATTACAGAGAATCTAACCTTAACACAATGAAGGTGAAGAAGCAAAATATAGGGTCTAACCTCAAAACCGCACAGTTCATCTTACCGAAAAACAGCTTTGTTTTCATCCATCAGAATAAATTATGTATGTATCAAAGCTGAGGTCACTCTCAAGGTACTTGAACACACTGGACGCAAACTCATTGTGAGTCCTCCCTCAGTCTCATTCCATACATAACAGACCACGTCTTTTGTAACAAGATCATTTTTTGTGAAATTATGAACTGACAGCTTGGTTTTGTAATTAAGCGCAATCGCATTTTAGGTAGGGCAAAAGAGAACTCTATGTAGGTCCATTGTTATTATTTTCATTTTTTCATCACCTTAAGCCTTTTCTTTATCTGCAGCCATTTCTAATTGTGCTTGCTCTTTTGCCTGCCTGTGTTTCAGATAGATTTCCTCATCAATATTCCCTGCCTCGTAACCGCAGCATGTGTCACATTGGTCTTTTCTTGGCTTGAAAAGACCTAAATTCATTTTTTTAAACTCTTCCAAGAGGATTGGATGACTTCATGCATTACATCCTTTTTCTTGGTGCTGTTGCACATAGGCTCCAAACAAATCACAAAATGAATGGAAAACTGATTCCAAATACATTAAGTTGTGCTTTGTCTGGCAAAGTGTGATGGCATTTTGTTCAATAGACATTTTGTACAAGACATGACAAAATACTAACTGAGCTATCCATCCATCCACTTTCGGTACATGTCCACTTCTACAGTGCATGTACACAATTTGAGTCTAGGTTTAATCAGTTGAAATTTGTTCTTACTTTTTTCTTTTCATTTACAAAAAAAAAATTAGTTACAGCAATCTCAACGTAACACCTAATGATTTTAACGTTGAAATATTTGCCAAGCAGCCACCATGAGTAAGAGAAATCACTAATACACAGATCTCATAAAGCTTTTCTATACATGTTCGGACTAAATTTTTCCTTCCACTCCCGCTCAAACCATCTATCAAGAAATGTCCTATCGGCAGCTTCCATATACCATTCAAACAAACTGCCATGAGAGATAGAGCTTCAGATGGTACAGGCAGAGTATCATCATCTAACTCAGTGCCCAGAATGTAGCCATGATACTGTCTCCCATCCCACTCAACATGTATTCTAATAGCCATTTCATCCATCATGAGACAACATAGCACTTGCTGGCCTTGTGCTTTTGCATCTGTACCTTGTGTTCTATCACGGTAAAAGCTGAGCCTGTAAATCCAGGTTTGCCATTTTTTTGTGTGATATCATTGACTTATGGTTTTGGGATGTGGAAGACAAATATCAAAGGCTTTTCTGACATATTGGTAAGCTTTTGGAGAATAAAAGTTTAAAGTAAGTGCAAAGCTTCTTAATTCTGGAGAGTATTTTACGGGCAAAGGCACATTCTGTAGTTCCCCCACCCCCTAGTACATTTTTCTAAGATGTCTGCATTAGTCAATTCAGCATTTCTACTAATCAGTCTGCATTTTGATTGTAACAACAACTTGATTTTTTTCTGGCATGTTTGTAGTTGTCCTTCATTGGCCTCTAACTTGTGTTTTAATTCAACCATTTCTGGTGAGTCAATACATATGTACTACTGCAAGGTGCCTCTGTATAACTGGTTTCTGGAGGATTGGTTTTTGTTTCAGAAATCAATTGTCTATCTGTGGGTGGTTTTCTTCCCTTTTTGTCTGGATGTTTTAAATGAGGTGGAAAAGATTCGAATAAGCAGTGTACTGCGCCTTCTTGAAGTCTTACGCTCGACAATGAAGAATGATCGGTATCGTCCTCTCTAAAATGGATAGAACACACATTTGACCACTTGGACGGTGTAAAATTTTCCCTTCGGATTGCGTTGACCCATTTCTGTCTCATCTCATCCTGTTTCAGAAATCTGCAAACGTTAAAAATACATCCCCCATTGTAAAAGTACAAGCAAACTGTGTTTGAAGGTTTTACATGTATAGGAACTGCTTCAAAGTCACAATATGCATTACATGTTATGTTAGTGATAGTCATCAAAAAAGATGTAACATGTAGATGACCTACAAAAAGAGACACATTAGAAGATGATTCATGGAAAAAACATGGTATATAGTATATAGTTAGTCTTACACTAGACTGACTAAAATATGTATGCCAAGATCAATTTATTATTTGTAGGTTACATGAAACCCTGAAATTGCAATGACCTTGCATAGTGTTTCTATATATGTGTATATATTATATATACATTGTAATATAATTTATACCACCGTACTATTATTCTTCCAACAAATGGAGTGAACGGAGGATAAGACGTTGCTCAACTTAGGCCGTAGGCAAAGCCAGTGGGGGAATAGCTTGATAGGTAGATTAATGGTAGGCCGAGAGACAGCGCACTATATGTGTGTCGCGAAGCAATTTCACGGTTGCGGATCAGGATTCATAGGCCTTATCTCCCAACACAATTCCTCACGCTACGAGTACTGGGAACAGTGCGCCCTCTAGTATTAGATAGTGCAACTATCACAGACATCACGCTAATAGCCCACTCAGGAAGGTGGGTCCTATGTTTAGATGCATGTGTGATCTAGGCCTACCTTACATGCTCCAAACCCTGTCCTAGCTGAAGCAGGCCCTTAAAAAAGTTTTCCCTTTTCAAACCAAACAAATAGATCTAGGCCTAACTAATAAAGCTTACTAATAGATAACCTTCTCAGCTCCATGTGGAGAGTACAGAGAGGCAGCCATTTTACTGCCTCTATGGTTAGGCAGTAGGCCTACTCAAAAATACCTGAGTAGATTGAGTAGGCACATATAGGCTACATATCTAAGAAGATTCTAATCTAGGCCTACTCAAGGCCAAGGATAGACCGATAGATCTGCTTAATTAATCTTAGTTAATGAATGAGACGAAAGTACTCACCTTCTTCGAGTTCCTTATCACATACAGCATATTGTGTCCACGCTGAAATTCTTTAAGTTTCTCCTCCCATTCCGAAAAGGATTCGAATTTGTCACCAACAGCTAACATCATGTCGAGTGTCGAGTCGAAAACAAAAAGAACAAGCCTTCCCGCTGAGCTAGCCTGTGTCGGATTGAATAGGCCTAGGTTATTGATCGCCTGGAGCATTCAAACTGAACTAGCCTCGTTCTGGGCTAGGCCAATCGGGTTGCGAGCTAGACCGAGGCCCTAGCCTACGGAGAAAAAGGAACGAGTCCGATACCATGAACAAACCTTCCCGACAGAGATAAAATTTCTGCGGAAACATTATTTAAATATGTTGTAATCGAGTAGGTTAAGATTATCGGCTTCGATATTTTGGGTGTGAATAGCCCAAGGTTAAGCCTGAGGTTTTTCATTCTCTTTAAAATTTCCTTCAGTATGTCATTAACATTTACTCCATCCTGCACTGAGCAATAAATTTCGCAAAGTTCATCCAAGATCTCAATGGCTTGCTCCAATAAAGATTTAGCATTATCAGTTGCTATCTGTGAAAAACCTAAACTAAGCACCTGTCCACTGTCGAGAACAAAATGACGCTCAACAAAACTCTGCTTCTGTCGCATTGTACCATCACTGGCAAATGTAAATGAGTCAGACTCAAGAGCTTTCTCCACAACGTGTTGCTTGGCAAGATGTTGTCCTTCATCAGCGAAATTCAATGCCGTTGAAACACTCGGAAGATCTTTAAAAGTAATGCCAAAAAGATAGTGACTTACAATTCTAACATAACTGTGGAGCATTTGGACGCTGCTACAGCACCTTCTCCTTGAAGACTCATGTATGCAAGCCTAACATTGTTCTTAATTTTATTATTCTTACTCTCTCTTAAAGAATGATATTGGAGATCTTTGGTACTGTCCATATTCAATTCTTCTTCCGCTTTTAAAAAGAGAGATTCAAATTTTCTACATTTTGTTTTCCATTTGCTTTTTAAAGTTTGTTCAGCTTTAAGTCTGTTTTTCAGATTCAAAATTGTTTGCTCATCACTTTCACTTCTGCTTTTTTCTAACAAAATCATACTTTTTCTGTTCTTTTCTCAGAGATGAATTTTTCTTATATAATTTTGTTTTTTGAAGAGCGTCAATGTCGCCTCTCAATTCTTGATTTGCCAACTCTAGGTTTTGTTTTGATAATTCAATTTCTTTCAGACTTCTTTTACATGTTGAAAGTGCAGACAAATAATCTCTCTCTGCATTTTAAATTGTAATTCTCATTTTCTAGTTTCTTTCTTTCTTCTCTTAGGGCTTCAACAGTCAAAAGTAAATCTTTGTTCTTTTTTTCAGCTATTTCTAAATTTCTAGAAGAGTTCTTTAAGACTTGTAGCTCTTTCTCCACTGAATTCAATTTTATTAACAACTGCTTCTCTGTATCATTCATAGGACAATCTTCCTTTGTAGGCCTATCTGCAGTACTGATGTTTGAGACATCATAAAATGGTTTGGTTAAAAAAGCCTCTAAAATTTCTTTTTTCCCTTTTTTTAATTTCTTAAGCTGGGAGCAAGTAGATGATACTTTATGGCGCATTTGCGCATTACTACCATTAAATTTACATAAAACTTTTAACCATTTACAGATAAAAGAAAAAGGAAGATTTTCTTTAACTCGAAAGGAATCGAGAGAGGAAACTACATTGTTAGTAATGATAATGTTAGTAGAAATATAGGGAAAACTTTCAGGAGAATCAAACAGAAGGTTTGATCTTGTAAGACCTAATTGTCCTAGAGGTTGGGGGAGCACTTCATTAATTAGGAAAACAGGGCTGTCAAGGTAAAGTCTCAGTTCATCACTT
>JAOWAZ010539876.1:0-10138 GCA_028565935.1 Goniobranchus fidelis
AACCCATTTCAGGGCTTATACAGCCATGTGTGTGTGTGTGTGTGTGTGCGCGCGCGTGTGTAGGCGTGTGTGTGTTTTGTTTGCGAACTTTAATTTTGTAGACTCTAATCTATCACAGGCCACAAATGGATTTATGTCGTCATCTCATTTCCAATTCACCGCCATAATTGAAGATTATTCGCTTGCATAATTTTTCATATCATTAACATGCTTCATAGAACGAGCCTCACGTAATTGAAATCACCACGACTTTAAGCTTCATCAGATAGCACGAAGGCTTCTTGTCTCTTCACATTTCCCCCAATGTAAAATCCATCTGAAAATAATTTGTCGCTTTATATGCTCTGCAGAGGCATAAAAAATTATTACCATTGCTCTCGTAATTTGCAAATAAGTTATGCAAAAATCTCTGTCTTCCCGGTTAATCGATCAAATAACGACAGTGGCAGGAACAAGAACACCATTGCCAATAAATGTATTGCCACCTCTAGCTACCGCTGGAAGTGTTGCTCCATTGTACGAGACCAGCTGTACAAAACATGTGTTGTAGCAAAGAGAGCTGTTTATAGTTTCGCTCAATATGAGGCGCGGCGTAGAATTAGGCAACTGGGTGACCTGGAAAAAAAATATTTTGAGATCCGATAACACTTCAATTCTTCTTATGCATTTTTTCATCATGTATGCCAAATTGCCATGAATATTAATCAAACAGCTGTATGGTTGTTACTCTAATAAATAATGTATTCTGCGGGAAAATTGTACAAAAAAAAAAGGATTATGTTAAAGAAAATGCGATAAAGAGAAAAGCGCCGTAGTGGGACGAGCATAATCATGTCTTCATGGGATAAAAAGCCCACGTAGCAGGACGAGCTCAATCTTCGGATCATATACGGAAAAATACGAACTTTGCCGACTTTACCCGACAACAGACTTTGTTATTGTCGTATGGGAAAGGCTTGATGAGGCCACGGATGAGGCTCAACTTCAGATTATGAGTTCAATACCGGCGATACACTAAAATGGTATCGAGTATTATATTATCGCAGGACAAAAATCTCGCTTAGAACACAGGCATCAAAATCCTGCTAGTATGTGGCAAGATCTAGGCCTAGGCTTGATACAGGTCTAAAAACGAAAATTAAAAATAAAAATCTTCCTCTTCTCTGTTCCCAAAAGTTAGAGTAAGACTTATTTTTAAAGATATGACAATTTAAAATATAAGTGTTTTCGACTCTACTTAGTGCATTGCATCAAGTTTGCGATTTTAAATTGATGCACAAAGAAATCAATATTTTTTATGCACATGGTCGTATCAAAACATATGGGCTTTAATTAACATCTAGCATGGGGGGGGGGGGGGTAATTAAAATGGAAAGAAGATATGAATCCAATGAAATTTATTTAGAAATCAAGGCTGAAAATGCCATTTTTTTCGTCCATGTGAAGGTGTGATATTCGATATCAACTAGAGGCTTGTAGCTTACTATCGATCTATCCCTTTTCTATGCACGATACTTTTTTAGCTAACCTCAGTTCGCCTTTGCTGTGTTGATCACTGTGAGCGAGCCGAGGGGATCATCAGGCATATTCAACCTCCCTATTTGGAAATGTCGCTTCAGTTCCATTCATTGAGGGAATGTGATTTATGATGTGTACTTTCTTGTGGACTTATTTATGTCAGTTTTTCTAGTTAGATTTTTCTGGATGTCTAATTCTGAAGGAGAGTGAAGAAAGAGGCGTATCCTTCAACAAGTCGATCAGGCCGACCCAAAACCCAGTTTGGGCTCGCCAGGGAGCCATCGACTTGTCAGTCATTGTTTGAAGGATAAGTCTGATCATGGACTTGATGTTTGATTGGGAGTATGAAGGGGATAAGTTTTCATTTGAGGACAGTGACCGTTTTGAGGAAGATTCACTCTGCTCATGGGTTAGTGAACCAGAAAGTGTCTGTAATAACTGGAGAGGCTGGAAGAGGCAAAATGGAGGCCCCAACCTAGGAGGATTGAGTAAAGGTGAGTTTTACATGGATGATAAGATCTTAGAAATAAATTATAGATTTATAGAGCCCCAATAATGTCTAAGTTTAAAATGGAACTAGGTCTGACATATTAATTCAGAAGTAGGCCTAGCAAGTATCCATTCTGAAACGTGATCCGTCTTTGAATGTGACTTGTCAGTTCAACGTCTAACCCAGATCTGATCTCCGGATCTGCCATAAAATCGGAGGTGTTCCAGCTGAGGTTCCACCTTCCTTCCATTGGTCGAGTTAGATAGATATATTGACTTGGTTTACATTGTTCAATTGGTCTCATGTATGTAAATTCATTTCCAATGTTTCTGTTCAGGAATGTAGATCAGCATATGTTTGTCACTTTTATTACAAGCCCAGATAAAATCTTGGGGGAAATCTATAAGAAGGGGCAATGTTGTATGTGTATATATGAGAACACACAAAGCCTAAGTCGGGGAGCCTTGGTTGGTTAGCTCTTGCTTTCACTTGGCTACTTATTGATTTTTATCAGAATCAAGATCTGGGTTATACGATCTAGATCTGGGCAAAAGAGGAAGATATACCATCTTTATCTGAAAGAAAGCTGTCAGACTTGATGAGTTCACACACTCCCAAATGGCCCTCATTTCCCTTTGCCTCTATCCCTTTAGCCTTTGGCACATCAAGAATAAAGGAGAGATCTCCTCTATGGAAGTGGGTCATATGTGTGTCAGTCTCATGGCTCGTCCTAATTTGGAGTAGGCAATTTAACTGCATATATATAAGTTTGATCCAGCAGACAATTGTGGTTGGGTTTTTTTGTTGTTGTTTTTTTTAGTTTTGAGAAATGAATATTATGTCCTTTGCCTTTCCATGGGTTATTATGTGATACCCAATAGCCAATAGGGCCTGAGATTTAAAAGCTAATTTTCCAATGCAATAAATGTGGGGATCTAAGTAGGCTTACATACATTTCATTTCAAAATTTATAATAGTGTAATGCAGGGAATTATTTAGGGCTGACTTGCATCTGGATCTGCATCAATCATTACTATATTAAATGAATATAGGCCTATCAATTGTTTAGCTTTTAATAAGAATAACGAGTTATTTCCATTATACTTTTTACACATGAATGCTAGATTGATTAAGAAGCTTTTATTGTTGTTTTAGAGAAGGTAGACTGTGTGCTTGAAATTAACCTCTGTTGAGGGCTAAACCTTTCAAATGTTATGTTTTACTGTGAATTTTTATCTTTTTGTGAATTGAGGTTAGATACTAAACCCACTCACTCTAGTTGTGTCTTTTAATTGAAACAAGTCTGGAATACTGAGCTTTGACTGTGGTTCCTCTTTCTATATAAATTTGATTAACAATTTCTTTGATAAAGTAGTGTATTTGTTCCATATATTCTATTTATAATCTTGTTCTTTACATTTCAAGAACGTCAAGTTCCACCTTTAGCTGAATTATCTGCAAAGGCTGTTGCTTGTCATATACCATTTGAAGTTGTAGAACGCTATGCGGAACCTATTCCAGAGCCCATACAACTTCGTATTGCCTTTTGGAGTTTTCCAGAAAGTGAAGAGGATATAAGGTATGTAGATAAGATATATAAAAGTAAATTTAGACTGACCCACTGGTCAAGAGGAGAGAATAGGCCATGAATGGCCTAAAATCTCAACCCAAGGTATCAAGGTATCAAGGTATAAGAAATTGATTTATTCTAAATCACATTAGAATAACTTCTTTTTATGTCTTTGATGGAATAGAAATTTTGAAATGAAAACCGTACCATTAAAAAGACTTATTGCTTATGCCTGGTTTTATCAACATTTCCAAAGATTTGGTCAGATATTCAAAGTATAAATCATCGTAAATTTAATTTTGCCCTTGAGTGAATACTGCACAATGATTGTACTTATCAGATGTATACATAAGGGAGCCAAACACTGTACTTTGTCAAAGTTTTCTACCCATCTGTTGCGATCATATGGAGCTGTGGCAACGCAGACCTTTACAGTTGAAGACTAACCACCCTGTTTGTGTCATCCTTACCATAGTTTGAAGAGCTAACTCATTTGACAAATTGATAAAAATGGAAGATAGACAGTGAAATGTGCCATGGATTGATGGTAGCGAATACACCTAGTGCTCACTGTCATATATAAAAAATGAATGAATTCACCATTTCCCACATATTAAGAGTTGTGCATATTTTTCAGATTAAAACTTGTAAGTGAAGGTAAATGACTAGCAGCCAGGAGATAGCCATTGATTCTTCTCTATAGTTTTACATTTCACACTTATCATTACTTTCTAAACTCATGATGAGGATTAAAATGGTGATTGGCTAACAAAGTAAGATATCACTGTTAAATAAGAATACAAAAACTCCATTTAACCTTTAATTGGTCTAAGGACCCATTCTTAACATCCCACTTGAACCAGATTCCAAGGTTACTCCAGAGAGTAGAAAAAAAATGAATTGTTGTTTATTATTTGTAATGATTCACTTTTGAGGCAATTAGAAATGTAGCATTTGTTACAGATTTTAGTTTTGTCAAAACTGATTTACAGTGAAAAAAAAATTGTCCTGATTAAATTATTTTGTTTTGGTTAGTATGAGGTTTGTTAATGCAATATTTACACAAAGGAGGAATTCCTCTTAATATGTGTAACATGTATTCACCCTGTCTTTCCTTCTCCATCTACCCTCCTCTCTCGCTCTCTCCCCCTCTCTTACTCCCCTTCTCTCCCTCTCTCTTTCTCCCCCCCTTATCTCGTAAATAGCAGTTAGATATCATTTTATAATTATTTTATCTAATACTTCATACATTACAGACTGTATTCCTGTCTTGCTAATGGCAGTGCGGATGAATTTACCAAGGGGGAGCATTTGTTTAAAAATAAGTGTGTCAAGGACATTTTGCAAATAGGTGAGTGGGGCAAATATATAGAAAACATTTTTCTCACAATATTACACCATAAATACATGCATGATGCGAGGTGGTCACTCTCTGTGGGACAATGAAATTTGTCAACTGAGTTGGTGTCGTCCTATAAAGGGGTCTAACTGTAGTCTAACATTTGTTACTTTTAAACTGATAGGGTTAACGTTGCTGATAGTATTTTGAAATTTTTTATTTTTTCTTTACCGTCATAATAAATAGCAAAGTCCCTGCCTCTTTTACAGTGACTCCTTTTCTCTCAGTCTGCCTCTCTGTCTTTATGTATCCATCTTAATCTCATTTTTCTATCTTAAGCTGAATTGGATAAATGTACAGAGTTCACTATGAAATAAATAAACCTTTGATAATATGATTTATAGAAGATGTATGTTACAGAGTGTCTAACCAAGGGTTCAGATTGAACAGTAATTTATCAAATTGTACTTGCTTCTCAGAGAATCAAATACCATAGATAAGTCCATCTAGGTAAAAGAAAGAAAATTCATTATGAGGCTTTAACGAGTGATGAGACTAAGATGACACCTGCATATAATTGGAAAATTATGAAAGTGTTTTCAGTTACAATACACCTATTTCATACCTGTAAATGTCATGAAACTTGAATGAAATTGATAATTCAAAAGATATTTTGCCATTTTTTTCTTGTCACATCTCAACAGGCTTCCACCTCAGTGGCACAGTCACTACTGTACAGAATCTTACTCAGGGTCAAAGTAAAGGGAATTTCAATGTTGCTGTGGTTTTTGATAGGAGGAGAATATCCTCCTGTACCTGTACATGTCACATCCATGCCAAGTGGTGCTCCCATGTGGTTGCACTATGCCTTTTCAGAATTCATCAGGTGGGTGCTATAACGAGAGCCTAAAATGACATGATCCTCAATCTTAAGAAATGTAAATGAGTTTTGGGGTGGGGGTGGAAGCGAAAGAAAAAGTCAAGTAAATCACTAAGAGTGTAGTATTTATTTAAAAAACTCATGAAAGAATTTTGTCTAAATTTTAGAAGCAAGTTTCACAATTTGGGTCAAATTATATAAAGTAAATCAAAGTACCCATAATTGCTGTTTGAGATTGGTTTCAATATTTGATTACCGTACTGTAAAGGATATATTTGTCCACCTGTAGTGATCCTACATAAATATTTATTCTCACACAGGCATCATCTGTGTGCCTTCGAGCACCAGTTTCAGAATCCCTGTCTCGTTTGCACAGAGATCAGCTCCAAAAATTTGCTCAGTATCTTATCAGTGAGCTTCCTCAGCAGGCAAGTTTTTCATCATTCATTGTTTTTTATGGTTAAATATTGAATTATGATCATAGAACACTATTCTTGTGATAATAGTCTCTACAAACAAATGCATCAGTATCACGACGTTCATCATAAAATTCATTCTCCTAGGTTTTCGTGAATGATTTAAGAATACATTGCCCTTGTTTAGTCCTAACAGACCAACCATGAGAAAATGTATTTTAAATTACTTGCAGAGAACCTGCATTTCCCCAGTGATAATAGTTTCAATTAACATCAATAGAAGCGTCAATATCTTCCAACCAACTGCATCCTCAAATTCATACTCCTGGCTTTTCTTTACCCTAATCAGTGCTGAGGCATGTTACTGAGAATGCCCCCTATATACTGAGCGATTTTCACATGGTGTGAAAATTTAGGGTCATGTAAAAAAAAAAAATGAAATAAAAACTATTTGGTCTGTGTTCATTATTGTTTTAAATTTTGGGAAAAGAAAGCAAGCTAGCTCTGCATTTGCCTGACATCTATCTGGATGCCACTATTACCAATGACAGACAGATCTATGGCTTCATGCACCCTCATTTTCGGCTGCTTTTACAGTAGCAGTTGATGAATTTCTAGATCTAGCATCACTATTATGCTCAGTATCACTACTTTCACTTTCGATGTCATCTGGACTGTTAGTTGTGTCACTATCACTCATAATTTCATCCTCTTAGGCATCAAAATCGAAGACATTATCACTAACTTACTCATCTAGAGAGATTGACCTCTTAGGGAGTTTCGATGACTCAATCAACTGGCTCAGGACACAGTGGAAAAAGGAAAAACAAAAATGCTGCTTGAGATCAAACTTAGGAAAATCAGTAGCTTTATTATGAAAGAAGGATAGGATGAACTATCCCAGAATGCCTCACCCAAAAATTAACTATACAGGTTTGGATGAAAGCGTGTAAATTAAGTTAAACCAACACTGGCATCAAATGCTAGAATACTTGTCAGTAGTATGTGGCAGGGCTTCCAGCGTGCTAGAATACTCGTCAATGGCACTGAATGAGTTAAAGATTTAATATGACATTGTCTAGTCTGAAATGATCAGCCCTGTGTTGGAAACATTCAGTTATTCAAATTGTTAAAAGTCTTTTGAAAACCACTTGAATCTGGCCCACTATTAGGGTGAAGGATTAATGTAAATCTAATGAAAAATTCATTATTCGCTGGCCATTAATTTCAGCTAAGTTTTGTTGTGTCTCATTTTTAATGAAAATTGTGGGTTTCTTTTCCTTTCAAAGATTTTGCCGACCGCTCAACAGATTCTGGATGAATTGCTGTCATCTCAAGAAACTGCTATGAACACAGTTTATGGAGCTCCAGGTTTGATTTTTGTGATGTTGTGGTGGATGTAAAGAAGGGAGTGGAATTTATTTCAAACGTGGAGACTTGTATGAGTGTCCCCACCCCCACCCCCACCCCCTTTCATACATTAAATTGAAACATGCAGTTTATTAATAACATTTATTAGTGATTGGATATTACAGAAACTCCCTCCCAATTATTTTGGACATGTTGAAAATCATTTCATTTTGTAGCATGCATGAGTTGCCTCTGTTGAAGGCTGTCTGTAAGAGACAAAAAAGGGAACAACAGATATTTGTTAGATTGTTTTTGCTTTTATGTCCACTCTTTCATTAGCACTAAGATATAGGTCTCTTGTAGTATTAATATATCCTCCTTTGTTTTTACCATACATGTTATTTACTGGTTACAATACAATTTGTTTCAGATCCCACAGCTGGTCCCTCTGCAAGTGAACAGACATCTTGGTATCTTGATGATTCCACTCTCCATGCTAATATCAATAAGACACTAGTCAAGTTTTGTATCCCAGCTCCCATTGTTTTTAGGTTGGTACTGTTTGATAATGGTTTAGTAGTAATGAGTTCACTACATAAATAAACAGATCTTTTGGGTGGATTGGCACTGAGGTCATCTTCGTAGTCAAAAAGAGCCTTAAAGCACCAAATAAACAAATTTTTTTCGGTGGATGAAAAAAAAATCTTGCATGACCTTATATGCTCTTATGGTTTATTGCTCAATTTCTGTTACATTTTGTACAGTTAACTTAGTAGGGCTCATGTGTTTGTGAAATTTTGTCAATGCATTGCAATTCATGAAGAATATAAATCATTAAGTATAATGAGGTCATGTGGCTTAAGAATAAAGGAACAGCTAAATTTCAACTTTTGTTATAACATTACGGTATAGACGTACTCCTTGTATGCTTTTTAAGCTTGCTCATGATTTTTGATAAACATCAGGATTTTGATAAATATCCAGATTAGCAGATAATCACATTTATGAAGAAAATCATTAGATGTTAGTTAAGATTCTCTATCTTTGTAAACCTCTATACTCTAAAGTTTCAGTACAGTTAAAGTCTTACACAATGTCCCTTTTGTCAACAATATTCTTAGCCTAGGGGTCAGCCTAGATAAGTCTTTTATCTAAAGCTAGATCTTTTTTAACTTTACGTAGCAAAGGATCAAGAAACAGTTTTACGGTGCGGGTGAGATATTCAAGAAATTGTAATTATTTAGTAATTTAATTGACACTGTATATCGTATTGCAAATGCTGGTATCAATAGATGATTAATTTTAAGCATGATGAGTTACTCATTTTGTAGCAGAAAGATTCACTAGTTTCATTTAGTCAGCAACAGTGATTTAATAATGTAAGATGAGTCCTCCCCACAATCTTTAAACTTATGCTTAGATCTATGTTACTTGGAAGACATTACCAGAAATGGTGTACAAAAATCAGTTTGAAAACCCTGTGGGAAACAGAGCTGAAGGACATTTATATTCGTGTATAAATGACTTGCTCCAAGGGAAGGGGTCTTCATTGCAGTAGAAATCCCTTACCTTTATGGGAAAAGACTTTGTTGAATGTATGATTTAATAAAGAGATGCCATTAGTCACATCAGTAGGTATTGATAGAGGTTCCAAAGTCTACTGTTAAGATTTCGGATTCAACTGTCTTCATATGTGTTTACTTTTTTTTGGTCATGTATTTGCGCACTTGAGAAAGCAATTTCTAAACATACCTGAAAAAAACCAACATTCCCATCTTTCTGTAATGGATAAACGTGTTTACGTGCATTGTGTTTAGGTCAATGACTAGAAATCAGAACAGCATGTTTTCAAAATCTGCTTGAAATATATCTGTCCATGTTAAGTTGTTATGGCTGTTTGTTTTTCTCTTTCAAAATTAATTGTGTATGACAAGAGCAATGGTATTACACCATTGTGAAAGAGAAAGAAATTACCTATACCAAAACTCATTATGTGACTGTCTCTAAATGCAAAAATTTGGACATATGTTGTTCTGGTTCCAAGTTGTCAATATGTAAAACAATCAGCATGTATAGTATGTCAACTTGTTATTTGTGTCTGTTTCATTTGATTCATACTGTAAGGACTTTCTATGCCCTTAGAATTTTAGCCCCTCACCTCTTAGAAACTAGAAGAATCTCCCAAATATGTATTTTTTACCCATGTGCTCTAAGACCTGCTTGAATGACCTTTTAACTTCTCTCATTAATCTGTATTATTGATTGTTGTGATTTATTCATTCCCAGTGATGTCAATTTCCTCACTGCCACTGCTCCACCAGCTGCATCAGAATGGCAGAGTCTTTTGAGACCCTTGAGGGGAAGAGAGCCAGAGGGAATATGGAACCTCCTTTCCATTGTTAGGGAAATGTACCGTCGCAACGATAGCAATTCCATACCGTTGTTGCAGATTCTAACTGATGAAGTTCTTCAGTGTGAACAGGTGAAGTGTTGTGACATTAACCCTCCAAAAGCCATAGCCCTATTTAAAGGCAGGCCGCCATCTTAAGCTAGTAAGAGCCACGGCCCTCTATTT
>JAOWAZ010539987.1:0-10134 GCA_028565935.1 Goniobranchus fidelis
GGAAATCTATTGGTCCTTGGAGCCTTTGGGCTGTCAAAACCCAGATCTGATCCCCTTTCAGCATCACAATGTCATTTTTTTCCATCCATACTGCATCAAGATCGCATGGCACTCCGCTAATTTGAAATGGTCTACCAAGGAAACCAGACCTCAGGTCCTTTTGGTAGATATCACATCCCTTAATGAAGTAGCTAGAACCTCTGTTGTCAGTAAACACAGCGTCGGGACCATTTTTAAATGGAAATCCTTTCATTTTACTGATAGTTATCGAATTTGGTTGTTGTAGCTCGGACATCTTGATGCTAGCAACAGAATAAGCGTCAAAAAAGTAGATGGTATCGGCAATCGGGTCTCGGTAGGCTGCAAGTAGAGCAAAGTCATCTGGTAGCTGGAACTGTGACTGAGAATGAGGCCCGTCAACTTCTTCGTGGTCCAGAAGTATGATGAGTTCATTCCCGCTGAAGAGGACTAAAGCATGTTCCCCATCAATCATTAGGGCAGCATCAATACGTACGGTCCTTTCTTGGGCAAGTACTGAGCCACCAATGGCAAGCAGAAAACTGAAGATCCGAACTTGTGGAGACATTCTTTAGTCTGAAACAAAAGAGACAGAGGGAGACTGAAATGTAGAGAAAATATTTGCTCCTATTTTAATATTCAAACGGTTTGCTTATATGGTGAGGGAAAAACATAAGAGGGCACAATATTATATAAGGGATGTGTTATGGAGCGTCCTTTCAGCCAACTTTACACCACAATGGCCACTCGCATTAGATCAAGACCTTATCATGTAGGGACAAGTTGACAGGCAACCGGGGTTACGATTCACAATTCGCATCACAAAGTTGTCAAATTATAAAGTCTCTATCCAAAATAATATCTCGAGTTCTTTGATCGGACTTCTGTTTGAGGAAAAGCATTCATTATCGAGGTCACAATTTTCACAATCTGCATGACACCAGCTTTAAAACTGTAAAACTGTAAAGGTTTTATCCAAATTTTCCGGGTTTTTAGATTAGGTCCCTGTCAGGCGCGGCTATTCCTAAGTACTGCGGTACTGCAGCACCCCCTGCATAAAATCCCCTTCTCCAGAACAAGTACGACAGAGTGAACGTAGGGCCTAACATCTACCATTGCAGGTCAATGGAATGTGCTTTACAAGGTCAAGGAGTCCTACTACTGTCCACACCCTCATTTTTGTCACTATTCACAGTTCACAACATGACCATAACTCGAGGAGCGAGAGGAGTGTAGGCCAATTTACGCCTATTGGGAGCTGCCTTGATAACAGTCCCCTTGGCTTATACGGTTTCTTAGTGGAAGCCTATAGGACTACACCACGTAAGCGAAAGGCATCAGATCTTCTTATTGTTCCAATTCATTTGACAGGTTAGACTCTGGGGCTGCTCTGATGGCAATACCGATGATCCCAAACACAACGTGGCGAGTGGCCGTCAGCGAGATTGACGTACGTGATGGTGTCTTCTCTTTTTTTTTTGTCAAGTCAAAGGTCAATGCTGTCTTTTCTTCTTTGGGCCCTTCATGTGATTGTAGTATCACGGTATTGTCAAAGTACTAAAGGCCTTATTATCACCTATAGTGCGTGTGTGTGTGCGTATGTGTGTGTGTGTGTGTGTGTATGCGTGCATTTCTCTTTTCATTTTTCATGTCGTTGCATCATTAATTTTCATAATTCTTGTGAGTACCATTTTAATAAAAAAAAAAAATTCACAATGGAAATGTAAAGGATATGGAAAGGTCAAACCATTCTTTGAGTAGGTAGATATCTATTCTATGGCACCGCTGCAATATGCTCATATGGAAGACAGGGTACATGAAACACGGTCAGTCAATCGTTAACATAGTAGTTTTCTTCAATTTATTCAACTGATTTGGTTGCAGCACCCTCATGCATTTACTTCAGCGGCCGCGCCTGGTTCCTGTATCTAGAACTGAACATAATTTTGAAGGCATAGATAGCTATGTTGGCTTTGGCACCTACGGTACTTGCAAAGATTTAATTGGTCCTTACTCATGTCTTCCGTTGAACCTACCAAGACAAAGCAAGTTGAATACAATCTTGCTATGCCTGGTTCTCTCATCTTGCATATTACTCTTGTCTTGTCTTGTCTTGTCTTGTCTTGTCTGAAATAGCAGGCCAGAAGAGTCCTCGGCAGCCGGCACAAAAACTAACAAACTCATTCTGGCTCGCCTTTAGTAGTAAGTCTAAACCCATGATCTCCGCAGAGGCAATTGTTCGGGTCGATCATGCCAGCCAGCATCGGCAAATTATTATCTGATCACGTTGGAATCTGACATATCATCAATGTGGTAACCGGTCCCAAAACTGTGTTACACCTGCTCCGTGCTTGTTGTCTGCTTGAGGAAACGATGACTCGTGCTCTCCTCTAATAACCGGCTCCGTAGATCCAGTCGCTTATTGTTCCACTTTATTCAACTCACCCCAGAGATGATACATACAGCTCTGCTTTGGATTTCTTTGGTTAGTTTATTTGGTTTTGTTTGGTTTTTATTGTGGGTTTGTTTGGTTGTTTTTTAGTTGGATTTTTATTGGGTTGTTGTTGTTTTTTTTGTTGTTGTTGTGGGTTTTTTTTTTGTTGCTTTGAGCAAGAAAATATACCGTTGTTTCACTCAACCCAGGTGTCAAATGAGTACCTAGCAATAGTCGGATTTTGCTGCATACAATATGCCACACTTTAGTGCATGCTCATCTGCTAGGGGGATAAAGTACTGTAAAGCACTTTGGGACTATAAGTAGAACAGTGGAAAGCACTGTATAAATGCAATATGTGTCTTTTGACTGACCCTTAATTTACATTATCATCTTTGCCGTTATCACCATGTCCCAGAGCATAGGCCACCATCAAACACTTTCCATTTCTCCTTGTCCTGAGCCAGTTTTATATATATATATATATATTTTTTTTTTTATCATTCCAAGTCTTCCACTTCTACGTAGTATATAATCTTGTCACACTCATCCCCAGAGGCCACCCCGTCGATTTCTTGTCCTGACGGTTCCAATCCAGTACTTTCTTTGCGATACTGCTTTCATGTTTCCTAAGTGTGTGGCCTATGCAAAGCCACTGTCTCTTACCGATTTCTTCCCTTACACAAGCCTGACTTGTACGTCTCCATACTTCTTCATTTGTAACTTTGGGCATCTTATCTTCAGAATTTTCCTTTCAGCTTATACACCGTAGTAATTATTTATGCATAATCTTTTCAAAGGTTTTCTTGTGGTGGTACGATGAAGATTCAAATATTCTGAAACTGTTGAGATAATATTATTATGACGAGGTAAATTGCAGACTCCGACCTTCACTGCTATGCCTCGCATTCGTCCAAATTGTACTTTATGAGCCATGCCGCGCTATATCCTATCCGAAATTGGACTAAGGAACTGATTCGTCCTTTCCCATTCGTCTGCGCTCACTCCGCCTTCTCGTATAATTTCCATGATTAACACGAAATTAATCATCAGGCATAAGGTGCGGTCCCCAAACCAACATGCATTGCATTTCGGCGGGAATTATTGCGTCTGCTGCACGAAACAAGCAGACGACAAGATTCACAACCTTGTCACGTGGTATCTGTCGTTTATGTTAATGAATGTGTGATGATGATGCTGTTTAGTAAGGTAGTTTGTGGGTTTAACGTCCTTTTTCAACATCGTAGGTTATATCGGCGATGGTGCTATTTTGACGTATTAAGTATGTGCTGCCATTAATGAGCATTAGGATATAGCACAAATCGAATAATTCACTCAGACACCGTATACCAACATGGGACCGACCAGTCTTAGTACTGTTCTCATAATGTTGAGCGCAAAGCAAGACGGTGACTAAATTGCAAATGTTAAAGTCTGGGAATGATTGATACTCCACCAAATCGAGCGGGGTAATCCATCTATTGTTAAAACATCAAAAAGAAAAGTAAACAACGCAATCGCGCGTCCGCTTTTGCCTGACGTCATCGTATCGCACCTCAATAAAGAAGATTGCTTTGTTCGCACATTGGTTAAGATTTCAAATTAACCATGTAAATATTATCTAAGTATTGGTGTATTTTGATTGTTACACCTTTGAATAAATTATCTTAGCCTAGATTATAGATATTACAATTTTCTCATGTAAAAAACAAAACAAAATGAAACTATAAAAATATTTATACAGAAAGTATGTGGATGGAATTGATGAAGAAAACAAAAAATGATGTCCTTTGGTGTGAAGGGAAAGGAAACATTAAACGGACTATTTGGGAGGCAGAAGATCTGCTGTGGCAAAATGTAACGAGAGTAAAGAACAAGAAAAAGAAGAGCGCGACTATTGTAAAGGGAAAGGAGAAGACGGAGGCAAATTGAACAGTTAAAATCTCTTCAAAAAATGTTCCTTTTTTCACCATTTACCACCAATTCGACAACTGTTTCCGCTAATCTCTGTCTTTTTTTTATCCTGTTATATTGTTTTTTAAACTCTAATAATATCTGCTCAGGAGGCTACGTCATGGGAACTAACCCATCTATTGAACTTCCTGGAACTATAAAAGTACGAATTCGTGTGCTTGTAAAAGTTCCCGACTACAACTTGCTATATTTCCACAAATGATTTCATCTTGGTTTGTAACTTTACTATTATTATTCTTATTATATTACACCTTCTCTTTTTCATATTTCTCCCCTCTCTTCCCCCCTACCCATTTCTCTCTCCCCCAGAATATTCTTCTCACATCGAACGTCCGTGGAAGTGATTGACGGAGAATTATTTTCGAGCACTAGTAGCCACCCATGGTTAAGATCAAATTGACGCCTGCCCCATACAAAGTTTAAATCACTTGTCAATCTCAGGAAGGTCCAAAGAGGAAAACGGAATTCTTCCCACGGAGTGGAGAAAAGGGCGCGCGCATTACAGCAGAACGAGAATGTTAACCTGTACGAGAAGACGAAGGGAAAATCAATAAGGGAACAAATTGTCTTCGCTGGAAAGGACTGTTGAAGACATTTGTGCGAGATGCTATCAAGCAATGAGCTCTCTGTCATTCTCAATCGCCTCCCTTCCTCCCAGGAGAAACCTTTTCTACTATTACAGTGATTCGGGCATGAGAACGTAATTTATTTGATACCATTTTGTTTATGGTATGTTTTCCAAATCTCTTCATTAGTCTACCACTCTGCGAAGAGGGAGAATGAAGGTGCGGCGAAGAATGCCATTAGTTCCTTCATGGACCTCGTAAAGGGAGGGTAACGTCTGCGATTCTTGTTTTCAGCGTCTGTCTGTCTTGGTTTATTCAAAATTTTTAGCTTTTTTTTTTTTTTTTGCATGTGTTTGGGGTGACATAAATATAATAATTACAATAATAGAAAAATATGGACTGTAGCAGCTGGGACAAGGAAAATTATAGATAAATTTACTATCTATAAACTTTTTGTTTCAAAATAAATTCAGGAATAATTTTTTTTTAAAAATGGAATAGGCAAACAGAAAGGAAATAAAACAAAGAGACTAAACAGAAAAAAAAACCCTTTAAAAAGGCGGAAATTATCAGAGCAAAAGTGATTAACAATACATCCTGACGTTTTCTCCTCTTCGTTTAATGTAAGCAATTAAAAAATATTCTCAAAGCCAACGGAATAATTCGGTTTGTTTTTACCCCCCAAGGACACCGCAAAGAGACCCGGATGGAAACCATATCCTATAGGAGATTGCTTTCCCCTTTTGCTAAATGATTTTGTAATGAAGAACGCCGAATTAGCGCCTTCCCTCTTCATTTTTATAGTTCATAATAACATCAAAGACCTTGACGAGTTTTATCAGAATCGATACTTTTAACCAATCTCCGACTCCTTGCCCAAGCATGTGTGTTCTCAATCAAAGTGGAGTATCGAAAGATGAGGGAAGTTTTCTTCCTAGTTAACCTAGAAATGTGGTCGTGGACTTTTGTCTTGGCTGTTGGTGCATGCGCCATGTTGGCTTTTCTTCACGCGTATGGGTGTTGTAATGAAATATCGAATGCCAAACAAGTCGAGCGCTTTGGGGCAGGCGCTACTCACGCGGGAAAATCGCTTCGAAAAATGGAAAAGCAAAATAGAGGCACGCGCAGGAACAACAACTACGCCAGCAACAACAAAAGGCTGCGGATGCAGAGACGACAGGACACGTTTTCTCATAACAACAAAAAATTGGGCGAAAGCTTGAATGAAGAAAGCTTGATGACAAGCGCTGGAAACTGGAAGAAGGGGATATCACGCGCTGCCGAAATGACCTCGTACGAGACAAGTGCGCCGAAAGCTGATGAGGAGCAGACGAGAGTGAAGAAATATCTGGGGCAAGCAGTGGGGAATTTACATCCATTGTCGTTCACGTCACTTGCATGCGTCCGAGTAGGAGTGGATTTTTTGGATGACCTTCTCCGGAAATTCAAGAGGGGCAATTCAACACCCGGGAAATTACCCAGGGAGCTCAGCGGCAAGGGGGAATTGAGACTTTTAAGGCGTCTGACGAAGTACAGAGAGTGCTCGCCTTGCCGCTTCTTCCGTTCAAATAACGCCGTGAGAACGTTTATTCACCGCCTGTCTTTCGAGTTAAGAAGGAAAGCAGTAAGGCATTATCATATGCACCTCAAGAATTGGTCGTGGCTTAACATCGATTTTTCAAAATTTTCAAAATTTATCAAAAGCCTGAAAAGATTGGAGAAATGTTACGAGACGCTGGGAGACAGCCCTCACGATGCCAAAATCCATAAACCACTGAGGAAGAAGCAGCTACTATGGCAAGGGGAAAAATTGATTAGATCTCATTTATTTGACTCACGCAGAAATATCGGTTACGCGGATAGCAAGTTAACGATCGCCAAGAAGAATGCAATCCACGATGTCCCACACACTGCACGTGCAAGCGTGTCATTAAACCTCAGGAGCAGGATTCATGGCGGTGGCTATCCAAACAAGAAGGAAAAATCATCGTTGACTCACAATCACTATTCCTCCTCCCCTTCCACCTCCTCCTCCTCCTCCTACTCCTCCTCTTCTGTGGAGATTGGTGTTTGGGCAGCCGTTGACACTTCCAATAATAAATCGACCGTTGAGTCACGTGACGGCTTTATTGCGTTTAATGACGGAACTGCTACGCAATTACCTGACCTAGTTCACCGTCCTAATCCTCAGAGGCCAAAGAAAAGACAGGAGCGCAGCATCCAAACGTCACCCATTGGCAGCAACAGGAACTTACGAGCCAGGAAGGAGGGAGATGCTATCATTGGCGCCCTCTTTCCCTTGCACCAAGCCCCGACCCAGAAAACTGCCTACACGAGACAATGCGGACAGATTCGAGAGTATTACGGTATACAGCGAGTTGAGGCCTTCCTTATGACCTTGGAAAATATCAACAAGTAAGATTTTGTATCCTTTATTTCGTAATTGGGTGTCTGTATCTGTCTCTGTTTGTCTCTCCGGCTGGCTGTCTGCCCGTTTGTTTGTCTGTTTGTCTGTTTATCTGGCTACCATTTATCTATGTCCCTGTCTCTGTCTCTGTCTCTCTGTCTCTGTGTCTCTGTCTGACTGTCTCTCTGTCTCAATCTCTGTCTGTTTGTCTGTCTGTCTGTCTGTCTGTCTGTCTGTCTGTCTGTCTCTTTCCTCTCCTCTCGTTTAACGAACACTTGCTCTAAAATTTGTCTTCCTTGCAACTATGTTTCGTTTTACCAGTGGGAAACTTTTGCAAAAATTTAAATTTGTGCTCATACAAAATGTTAGTTTAAAAATAAATTGTAAAGAGCCTCGTGTGATGGTGGGATTTCTTTGAAACTCCTCTCTTCTGTATTCAAGTTATAATACTATAGACTAACCTTCTTAAGATGGATAGTGATGACCTTCAGTGAACTAAATGTATAACCAGTGACTTGCTACTTATACTACTAGATGGAACTCTCCCATATCATGAGAGCCGAAAATCTTAAGCACTTTGTGAAGTGATTTTCTACTATATAATGTATATTGAGATAGGAGGCAAGAAATGTAAACAAACAGGGCCTGACAATCACGAAATTTTATATTGAAATCTATATCTAGAGATCCGGATATTTTTTTTTTTAATCTAGAGAACTTCAATCACCAACGCTCCGACAATAGTTAAAGGTAGATCAAAGATCTATAGTAGATGTCTAGTACATGATGTAGTAGCATTCACTGGCTGTCACTTGCCTCCTTGGCGCTCAATATACTGCGCTATATTGGTCGCTGATGTTGCGCTTTCACAGGAGCTGAATGTGGGGGCAAGTTATTTTTATTAGATCTTTTGTGCTCTGAGTCCAAAACTGGTCGATAACACGAGGCAAGGGGAAATAAAAGAAGCGTTTTATTGTGTTTATTCTTGCTTGTACATAAGGGATGTAGTCCTAGGGTGTAGGTATGTGTACATGTATGTATGTGTGTTTGCCGATCTATTAATATGAAACAAAAGTAAATAAACTTGTTTGATCTTTGAAGGAAAATCAATATTACACTGGTAAAACTATTTTAATATCTCTTTTTCTTCTAGCTTGTGGCAAGTTATTTTCAAACACATACAGAGTGTAACAAAAAAAAATAATAAAAAGTAACTCGCTTAAGCATCAATTCTCCTAAAGAAATAAATGAAATAAGATAAAATTTAGAGGCAACTTATACCAATAAAGGATCCATCTGAATTTGTAATTTCAGCAAAATCCATCAACAGGATCCAAAATAACGATTAATTTTGTTAAACATACAAATTTTCTTGGCGGCGTTCATTTGGGATACCATTTTACTTCGCGAAGGCCAACGACACCACATGAAGTACTAATTTACAAAAATACATTAAAAAAAAAAAAAAAGCACAGTTCCTTCACGTACATGGAAGGACATTCGTTTTTCTCATGTGCATCGGTTCCTATTTGAAATTTGTTTTTGCTTAATTACATTACGACACAAATGAACGTTAGTCAGCTAATGCATGTCATGTGAGTTATGTTCTGTTTCGTTACACCCTGTACAATACTGGTGTGGAGCCCATCTTTTTATCACGTAGTCTTTGATTCTCGCGTATAGCCTGCGTGTTTTTACTTTGGCCAGATGAACTATCAACATCACCCATCAACTTAATGACAGTAGCAGTAATTTTTGCCTAGAGTGGAACTGAAAATGACATAGGTTGTGGTTCATGGATATGCGTGGAGGAATAATTCACAGTATGTTTCAAATTCTGCAGTCATTAGTTTTGTATCAAAACCATTAAAACGGGCAATTCTTACAAACTTTTAAAACTCAGCGATGCTCAACTTTGGGATTTTATTTTCCTTTCGAGCCCAAGATCATGAAAGTTTATTCAGCCTGTGACAGATTCCCTGATATTATCTACAAAACCAATCATATAAAAAGAAAACATAAAAAAAGAATGACGATGGCAGCTAGCTAAGTTAAAAAAAAAAAAAAAGGAATTGCAGCAAACCGGATTCGAACCCAGGATAACCTCACCATCGTAATATCAAATATCCACTGTACCATACTCCTTCCGCTTCAGTGGGATAACGCATCAGAACTTACATTTTGACCAAAAAATCCACCTAAATTCTAGATGAGATACCTAGATCTAAATATTCACACTGCACTTTCATGATTCTAGATTCCCACTCTTTGAAGGCCTGGCATTTTATCTAGATATAAATCCACCTAGAATCTATAAATCGTGATTTACCCTTTCATGAATCTAGATCTAAGTCTGGAACTTAATTTTATATATAGATCTAGATTTCTGCCTGCCCGAGTTCCATTTCCCCCTTTCGAAGGCATAGCTTTTTTATCGACACGAAGTTCTTGACCACAACGATTCAGGTGTAGAATCTAGATCTCGGCATAGATTTTAAATTTAGATAATTTCCACATGTGCTCTCTTCATGTGCAGATAAACAAAATATCAATCGACGTACACAAAATGAAAATAAAACATCCCGTCTGGCTAGGGACTAATCCCTTCCCCCTCACACTTTGACCAAAAGAGAGGTAGTGAAGCTTTGATCTCTATATCACATTGAGAATACTAAATCTATGTCGGCAGCAAATGATTTCATTGGACCCTAATGGATTGAATTCATCTAAATAAA
>JAOWAZ010540098.1:0-10132 GCA_028565935.1 Goniobranchus fidelis
CCCGTGTCTCCTGCACGGCCGTATTTCAGAGCACCAAACGGTTTAATCCAAACCATCTTCATATTTCACCTCTTTTGATCCGGACATGATCAAGCCGTAGTCCTATGTAAAGAGGAATGTACACGGGATGGGTCCTGATATAACCATATGATCGATTCTCGAGTAGGTTGAAAGGGGCCTGGTGTCTCCTGCAAGTCTGTATTTGGGAGCACCAATCGGTTCAATCCAACCAACAACCGTCATATTTCAGGGGATTTTTTTCACTCTGCTAATAATAGTCTCAAAAGGTATAAAAGCTGTCATGGAAAAAAAAAAATTTAACAGTAACAAACAAAGAAACAAAAAGATTTCCTTCTAAATTCATAATACTGTTAATTTCATTCACGATATATTACCAAAACTGGAGTTGATATGGAAGTTTCACTTTATAACAGCAAAAACACATAACAAGAACAGCAACAACAACAACAATGACAAGAATGACAACAGAATTAGCACACAAAAAATAAAGAGATTTCATAAATCACTTTCTTTAATTAAAAAATGTTCGACTGTATTTTTCTTGTAAATTACACATTACACTTATGCAACCTTATTTACATCTCAGGCTCTTTATATACAAGCACATGGGAGAGACATCAAAGCCACTTATGGTTATGAAATGGTAAATTTATTTCACGTATCATTTTTCCACTGACAGCTGAACATGTCAAACTTGTTATATTGACACAATTTTAAGAGGGCTTTTCAAATAAATAAATAAATATTTCCTGTTTTATCTGTACAAATTATCACAGAATTCACATAATAATAACAATCAAGTACTTTTGTGTGAAAATAAAAATATTAAAAAAAACTAAATTCTTCTTTTGCAAACCAAAATTTAACTGAAGGCCTGAAAGATTCTTACAGAATTATTTCAGAGTAATACTGTCACCAAAAGGCATACTTACAGTTGTTGATAAACACATAAATCTGATCATGAAAGAAAGTTAATGAAATTTTAATATAAGAAAAATTAAGCAAAAAAAGGTCAAACAACTCATTTATTTCATTTTAAGACAATGTCTGGATCAGATACTAAAGTGTTCAAGGATGTGATCTTTGAGTTGACTTTGGAGCCTAATCTATTGTACTTTTTGGTCATGAAGTATTCTAATTCTTCCTCACGCTTTTCTCTGTGGAATAGAAAGATTAAAAAATGGTTAATAAATATAGAAAAAAAGGAAGATTTCTAAAACATCAGTCTTAAAATAAGAGGAACCCTTAAAATTCCCTTCATTGTGCCTGAACAAGAATAGGCTGAATATGTTTTACATGTGAAGGTTAAAATTTGACTGAAATAAAGAGAGCCCTCAGTTTAAAAAATAAAGACACACTTCAACTCCAAGTTAAAATTTACTTAGCTTAATTGACTATGCAGTAGTTAGAAAGATTCCATAAGATATTAAAAATGAAATGATCAAAGAATACTAGGTTGAAAAAGAAGAGAGTAATCGTTGAAATATAATAATAAAACGTATCACCTTGCTACAGGACCATGTGCTCCAACTGGGATGTTTGTGTTTGGCATACGGTTCCCATATGGAAATAGATCTCTGCCATTGAGCAAATTGAAAAAAAGAAATGTATCAAGCACTGTTGGCACATGAAAAAAAAAAAAAAGAAATCTAAACATTCTGTATTGATTAAATTACATTAATAGAACAGTCGCTGCCACTTAGCGTCACAGTGGATAGCATCACGTTTTGGTTAAGGGAACGCAAAGCGGCTGTGACAGAAGTTTTCCTATATAAAAGTCACTGGATAGCATTACGGGGTTTCACTTAGCGTCATGGCTCACTTGAACAATGAGAAGAATTCTTTTAAATTTTGAGAGATTGATGGAATTGAAACAAGGAACGAGCTCTACTAGTGACCTAATCAATGCAATCGTGATGTTACACTGGTTTACAACATGTGTGCCGCCATACTGTCTGGTCTTCTCCAGCTGATTGGGTATAAGCATTCAAACAAAGGGGCAGATGACCCAAGCTGCACAGTTCCATGCCAGAGGGAACCGCCAATTGACACATCTTACAAATCCAATGACAAAGCTGACCGTACGTCCTGAATATTATCCCATCTTATAAGCAACCAGCAGTTAGGAAAGAAGGCTGGACAGGTAAAAGTGTTTTTATGATCCTATTCTTCCAGAGCTGAACAGGTTTCGCTTTAGAGAGAGGGGACAGGTAGGGAATGGCCAACTAAATGCCTGCATCGGATTGGATAATAGAGACATAAACACAGAAAAAGGCGTTTGCAAAGGGATTTCTAATAACTATAACACAGCAGGTATCATTAGTCAGAGCGACCTACCTAAAGAATATTTGATGGCTACATTTCTTTACCACCACCAACTCTTTATTTTACGAACAAAAAAGGAACAAAGATTTTTTTTTTTTTTATAAAAAGGAAATAATTCATCACATATAAAGTCAGTTAATTCGATGAATATTGGAAGTAAAGACATGTAATAGATCACATCATAGATGGTATAAACACAAAAAGACCCTCACGGTGGCAAACCTTGCCAAACGGATAGCGTCACAGTAAAGCAGTGGAATGGAGGCTGTGACGCTAACCGGCAGTGACTGTACATATCATTAAGACGTAAAACATTCTTGATCACAATGCATCCTTAAAGTTGAAAGAATTTATGTCATCTCATTTTCTTATTACATTTTTTCAACTTCTCTGTTTTCATTTCCATCTCAAGAATGTGTCTTCAACAGAATGGCCGGCAAAATCTGTCCTTAGCTCATCCTCCCCTTGGGTTCTCTATTTCTTTTTTTTAAAGCCTTGAGGTGGCTGAAGTATGGCTCTCATTCTTCTAGTTTAAAAGACATGAAAGTTCCATTTTCAGTTCTTTGTTTTTAAACATTTCAGATACACTATTTTTAATTCACTTTTCAATACATCTTCACAAGAATATCTGAATTCTCTTTTTATGTGAAATGTTTTTCCTACACAATCTTTTAAGATGACTGAATATGCTCTGTGTTCATTTGTTGGTTCCTAAAGTTTGTATTGCAGATAAAATGGGAAATGTAAAATCCTACTAATTATCACTCCATTGTCACTACAACAATCAGCAAAGCAGATTAAACAGAATTTTCATCTGTCATTTTATTAACAGATCTCTATAATGCTGTGGATATTATGCATTGTTTCATTTCAACAGATAGAACTCAAAAGCTACTCACGCTGGGACTTTTTGATCTTCTGATGGTGTGCTTGGGTCAATGAGGGTAAACTGGGCAGTGACCATCTCTGGCTTCAGGTGCATGGATCCAGCCTCTCCATTGTCAGAGTCAGTGCTGGAAGAGGAACAAAAAGAGAGAGAAACAAACAAAAGAGTCAATGATATTGGAAAAATGCTGGAAAAATATAAGAATTTACTATAAAACTTAAGCTAAATTTTTCATATTAGATAATCGAAATAGAAAAACAAGTGTGGAGAAGTTGGGCAAAAATATCATCAAACTATTTTCTAACCTCTTGTCTAATTTGGGCACTATAATCCAGGAGCTCCTTAATAATAAAAAAGAGAAGCATGAAAATCACATCCATTCTGAACAAATTCAGTAGCATGAGAAGGGCTCCTCAGAAATAAACAATTAGAATAAGATCTGCAATAACCTGAATTCCCCTTTAAAAAAAAAAGTAAACAATCTGAAAAAGTACAAACATGACTAATTACTCAATGGTTGACAATCATGCATTGAAAAGAACCATTTCATTACTTTTACAGACAACACTGCTTTTCATTCACTCTAACTCAAAATTATTCATCCTTGAGAAAAAAAAAAAATCACATTGACCAACTTTCAAAACCAACTAGAAAACTCACTCTTCTACAACATTCTCTGCATCATCAGCAGCCAGCCTATCAAAAAGAGGAGGCACATCCTCTGGCAGTAAGTCAGTGCTAAAACAATCATCCCTGGGGAAAAAAGTACCAAAAAACAAAAAAATTAAACACAAAAATACTTGTAATATTAAAAAAAAAATATTCTTATATTTTTCATTGTCTGCATATTCATGTTACATTGAGGTACCAGGGTATTTGATAAACAAAATCATTGTTTATGACATAACCAAAAAGACTTTCAGTCTTTGTAATACAAGACACCGCTGTTTAAGGCGATCAACTAAGTTGGAGTCAAATCGCCTGCCTTGCTCTACCTGCAGTTATATGGGTCACGAGGCCATGAACATTTGTTTTCGGGAACCCCCTTTTACTTAGCGCCTCTGCGGCTAGAACAGAATTTTCAGTTTTAAGGATTGATAAACGGAGTAATTTCAAATCCACTACATCATATCAGTATTTAATTATACAAAAACTGAAAGAAAGATATCTATCACATATCATGAACAACAAATCATACATATATAACACATTATGGTTATGGGATGACGTTATAAAAACCCATTATGGTCTATGACGTGCATTGAGTAAAAGACAGGTCACTCAGTTTAACTTAACAATTTGATATGATCCCCGCTGACGAATTTTCTTTATTTTTACACAAGCATTAAGAAAGAGATCAGATTACGGCATCTGCTTGAAAGAGTTTACAATGAAAAATTAATACACATCAAATGAGGGCAATCTGAGTTGCTGAAATCTTTTGATTCATCCCCAAAACACTGTGCTTTAGACTTGCTTAAATGAGTTGTGTTTTTGGTTTTGTGTACTAATGTGTATGTGCATGTGTGTTTGGGTATCCTGTGTTGTGAGTTATTACTTGGGTGTGACTTGTGTTTGCTCCTGTGTATTTGTCTCCATGCCAAGTAATGTTTCTGTGAGTGTGCAAATGCATTTATATTTGTGTATGTGCGTTTGTAAGTGGTTTGCATGTTCATAAGCCTAATTTCATGGTATCGGTCCTAATTGAAGAGAATATTTGAGTGCGGATTCTTTTGGTTGCTTTACCTGCTTGGTGTGTTTTATTTCTTGGTTTTGTGACTTTTGCTAGGACAATCGGCTGTCCTCCCAGCCGTTTTACATGTGATTGTTGTTGATCTTGAATTGTTTAATTGTCTCTGAACAAAATGTGTGTGAAGTTTCAGATCATCTTTATTAAGTGGCTGTATAGGTGATTCAGCAAAAAGCCTGTCTTGTTTAAATGCAAGTGGTGTGTTGCAGACTTTCATGATTTTAATGGGTTTGGGTGGATGGCTTTAATGTAGCAGCCGTGGGTCTCATGATTGTAGAGAAGGAACTCCTTTCCAGTGACTGGTTCTGTTTTTCAGAATTTGGCATGTCATATGTTTGTTCGGATTGCTCTATTACAGTAACATTTGTTTCATTACTTGCATTGCCTGATGTGAATGTTAAGCATGGTCACTGTTTTTGGAGTTAGCTGATGTTAGTGAAGGTGTTTTGTCAATTAATAAATCCATTGATGTTATTTCTCGTGTGATATGTGCGTGTGGGGTATTGACATGTTCTTTTGTCTACTGTTGCGTTTGTCAGTGTTGTTTTACTACCTTATTTAATTTTAGAATAGTGAGAGCAAGTAGCACAGTCTTGGGACCTGACATTGGTATGGAACTGTGTCTAAATATTCAAGCTGTCCTCTGCTACTACCCAGGCTTTCAGCAAATAGTTTAGGTTAAGAATAGTAAGCTTACGTAATGGGACATGGCAAATAATTGGCTGGAGCAAAGCTATACACATCACATACGGCCTAAAAAGTAACACAGATACTCCTCAATATGAAACAATCTAAATATGTAAAAAGCTAAAAAATCGTTGGTGGACTTGGGTATGAAATTTTATCCGAAAGGTGACATGCACCGGAAATTGATTTTCATATACTTCAAAATACACACTGAATAAGTCACTCAACATGATGAAAATGAGAACACAGGGAATAAGAAAAAATTTATTGGCTTGTAGGAAATAAAGAGATCTGTAGAATGAGGTTTTGAATGACTGTGCTAGCAATGGTAGGTGGACTCACAGGTGTATAAAGACAATGGAATTCACAACAATTGAATGAAACAGCCGTGGCTTGCCTAGACACAACTAGTGCCTGGCTGTCAGGGCCTTGAGATGGGAAGACAGGTGATTTATTACCATCTTACCGGGAGACACACATCTGGCTTTCCCCTTGAACTAAGTTGTGTGTTTCAGTGCTACCTTAGCAACCGTGAAAAGAGCTTAGCAACTCACAGGCTCAACCTTTCTTTTCTTTTTGTTTTGTTTGGTTTTTTTTGTTACTTATGTCAAATGAAATAAACAAGCAAAACCAATAAATCTATAAAGCATAAAAATACATTTTACATCTGTGAAATTGGAGCAGAATATAATGCACTTACCATCTTGGGACCCACACATTTGTAAGTGTAGGTGTGTTGGAAAGAGATGTAAGACCTTGGGATGGGAATTTTTTCCAACTCATGATTCCTCTGATGGTGTCCTGATAACATAAGATTAATGAAAATCAACTTAACAATTGCTTGAAAGGAAATACATGATCTTCAAAGGATAAACACAAGTGTGAAAAATCAAATCAATAGCAAACTGTGAGCGAAAAAGTTTTACAAGTTTGAATTTGAAACTAAAAAACACACAAAAAAACCCGACTCAAAAAAACCCTCTAACAAAAACAACAATGATTGGTGTGATTTACTTCACAAGCAAGGAACTATTTACTAAAACATGTAATTACGAAAAAAACAACAATTACACTATTTTAAAAATCTACCTCTCTGTCCAAAAATTTCTTCTGTGTTGGTGGATGTCTTCCAAAGGGATCTGTGCGAGGATAACGAGGCAAAGGACAGAGGTGAAAATCATAGTCAACTTCAGCATAAGGCAGTGGGGCTTGGAACACTTGTAGGCCAGGCGCTGGATTCTATATCGATAAAAAACAGAAGTCAATCTCCATGAGCTATGATGAATAACTTTTGGATTATATGGAACAAATGTCAAGGAAATTAGATGCATTTCTACGTACCATGACACTCATCCTACACTGGTCAAAATCTTTAAAAATTTGAGCATTTCAATAAAATAATCTGAAAAAAGGTTCATCTTAAGCTCTCACAACACATTATACCATTAATAAATGTCACCACTGATAGTTGATGAATGAGAAACTCAACCTATGAATGATTAATAAAGCAGAGTTTATGACTTCTTTAATAGAAACAAAGGAATCTGAAAACGCATGCCTATAAGATCGCAAATACAATCTCCTGTCTTTTTAGAGCTCTGATGTGACACATGTTTTAACCATAATTTTTTAATTGTTAAGATTTGATTGTAAATTGTGTATAGAGTTGGTCATTATTTATTTTGTGACACTTCATTTGTACTCCATTTAAAGCTTTAGTTATATAAGATTATGCGCTTAAAAATGTTTGTTATGTTATGTCCTGATACACAGAAAATGATAGCAACTTGGACATGAGAACACTTTATTCTCACCATGATATGCAAACTTGGGTAGTCAATAGACTTAAAGAGAGTATCAGGAGGTGTAAGAGATACTGGTTGGTGATGGGAAGTTACAGGAATTATGTCCCCTGCTGCGACTGTTCCTTCCGCCATTGTGGAAGCAGTTGCTGCTGTCATGGGTCCTCGACTTGTTTGTGGAATTTCATCAACTTCAACTTCACAAGTATGAGGGGAATCCATGGGTGAAATATCCTCTGTTGGCAATCTGATCACTTCATCCTTAATGATAAACAAATGAGAAACAGCTTTTTCAGACTTGCATGTAAAGCAAAACAACAACTTCAGATTCAAACTTCATAAAACAGATGGCATATGGAGATATAAAATATATCATGATATCTACCTATCAAGCTATCTATCTCTCAATCTATCTATCTACTTATTTATCTATCCATCTTTCTATCCATCTATCTATCTATCTATCTATCTATCTATCTATCTATCTATTTATTTATTTATTTATCTACCTATCTATCTATATATCTATCTACCTATCTATCTCTCTATCTATCTATCTATCCATCTATCTATCAACCTATCTATCTTTCTGTCTATCTATCTAATAGTAGTAATCCTTTCACAACTAAAATCCCATCTCCCTTCCAATTCTTTAGAACAGTCGCTTCAGTCAGCTTATAGAGAACACCACAGTACAGAAACTGCCCTCTTGAAAGTTTTTAATGATCTTATTGTAAACGCCATGTCAAATGAAATTAACATCTTATGTCTATTGGATTTGTCGGCGGCATTTGACACCATTGACCATAATATTCTGTTGACACGCCTTGAAAAAACCTTTGGAATTAGGGGCAATGCTCTCAAATGGTTAAAATCTTATTTAATGGGACGTCGACAGTCAGTTGTGGTTGGTGGTGTGAAATCCGCTGAATATCCATTGAGTTTTGGAGATTCATCATGAATCAGCAAAGCTTAGTCTGACTAGTTGTTATTTAGACTTGGTTAAATTTGATATATAATTCTGTGTTTAATTACCATTTATTATGAAAATCTTCCTGGCATAAGTAATATTTTATCAATAATTTATCAAACAATTTGTAAACAGGAAATCTCAAAGTTGGAGAATACTGTCAACTTTTTGAAGAAACGCATGGAAGAGGCAGAGACCATTGAGTGGAAGGGAATGTTTGTGAAGAACCCTCTATGGTAGCCATCATTAGACTGCTCACAAAAAACATCCAGCCATGTCTGAGCAAATTGATCAGGTTCCAAACCATATATTAATTAGTTTACAAATTTGAAAGTAAGAAGATCTGTGACATCATCCAATTATTTGCTTTGATTCAACAAAGATGTCTTCCTCCTTGTAATTAATCAAATTCAAATTCAAAAGTACTTTATTCCTCCCCATAGGGAAATTTATTTTTGAATGACTTCTCATCACTTTCTTGATGTATATAATTGCATTAACTTTATGAGATATTAGGTTACTTAATCAACATGAGAATCATAACAATAACGATATTTGTATTTTGAACATTCCTGTGGTATCTATATATATGTAATCTGGACAAATTATATGGATGTACAAATTTACGCAATTTAGAGTTTGTATAAAAATTGTGATTTCATTGTTAAGCTGCTTTGTTTACTGATATTGTCTGACATTTGTTTATCCCTATATTGCCAGTGTTGTTCTATACTCATACTAGTCTATCATGACTTGAGTCTTTGGAGATGTACATTTAGGGTATTTAAACAGGGCCACACGTATCGTTACATTGCTGAGATCCAATCACAAAATTAGAATAAGTCATTGGTCCAAAATTTTCCTACCTAAACAGGTCAAGCAGAATTCAGTTCAGACCTTGTTTTTGAAGTGTGCTTTACAAAAAGGTTGAACAGTGGAGTCCAGTTTAAAGTTCAGTCCATGTGATTTGGAAATTATGTAGAGTGTGGTAGGTTGTGCGCTACCCCATAAGCATATTTGGCACTATATTTCCGAAAGTTGTGGCAATAGCAAGATGACTAATCTATTAAAATAAAGGTCATGATCTAGCAAAGTCAACTGGATATGGTAGTGCACCAACAGGAATTGTTTTATAGAGATTATTTAGTGTAGAGTGACATCATCCAGTGTAGGTTGGTGCAATGTGTGGTTTGATTGATTGCGTTATTAGATCCTGTTGAGTGCAACATGGTCAGGTTGAATATGCAATGGTGGCCTGTTGATGCAATAATATGGAAGGTTAATATTGCTGTAATTGTATGTGCAATAGACCCCATTGATCAAGTATGTAATTCAAGATCATTGTTGTGTTTAAAAGGGTTTTACTGTGATACTAGTAGTGTTAAACCACAAAAGACAAGACAGTAAACATAATATATGAACAAAAAAAGTGAAGTGCTGTGAAAATTGTAAACTTAAAAAAAACTTTAAAACACATAAAAAGTTAACTTTTAATAAACATTTCAACTTGATGAATTCCAAATCTGCTGCTGCTAATGGCTGCTGTCGTGCTGGTGATGATGATTGTGATGAAATCACACGATGATGATGATGATTATGATGATGATTACATGGGAGACATTAGTGCCAATGAGAATGATAAACATTTTCTGATGAAGAGATTTAAAACTTAAACCAAACACCCCCCCAGA
>JAOWAZ010540209.1:0-10130 GCA_028565935.1 Goniobranchus fidelis
ATGGGTCTCAGATTGTCGCTGATTTCTTTCATGGGTCTCAGATTGTCGCTGATTTCTTTCATGGGTCTCAGATTGTCATCCAATTCTTTTAAGGGTCCCAGATATTCGCCTATTTTCTCTCACAGTTCAATGCTTACAAAGCTGCAGAACTATGTTTTATTTGTTTGTTTATGTGCTTGTTCGTTTGTATTTTAAGTCCTTCTCAGTAAATGGAAGCATCGCCGTCGCCAGTCAACGGCGCTTGTCTGTCAAACGTTTGAATCCATGCATTGCGTTTTCTGACTTCCAGATGCAATTAACATAAACACCAAACCGGGCATTAAACTGACTGTGGTAGCAGTCGTCCTGACAACGCAGCAGGAATTGTTGAATCTTCGATTGACGCTCTACAATAATAATAGTATAGGCCTAGTGTTCTACCCACGCTTTTGTAGATTGAAAATGAAAAACGGCCAACGTACGTAAGGAATGCCGCCCACAGGTTCGTTGGATGAACGTTTCCAACGCGACATGACGTCATGCAGTATCGACCAAAGGATTTGGAAGGCTAGATAAATTTCACTAGATATCTACGCAGCAGACAGAACACCATGGGAAAACCCTCATGTCCAAAAACGAATAATCTAACCCAAGACCATCGTAATGCTACCGTCAGTGAACTCACCTACGTCATAACATTGTGTATCCAGAATCTGCCTCTTCAGCCATTGCAGATGGTGTTCCTCGATATGCGCTAATCCAAAGTTTACAAGACGGAAGAATCCAACGTTAGAAATGTTCAAACTTAATCTGTTCTTGTTTCGTCTCAAGGAGTTGTAACAGACCTCAAACAAATCAGTCATGAATGATGACAGGGGTTCACTTATCTGACTCCCTGGAGAATTACTAATTTGCAGACTATCTAGGTCTTAGGTACGACCACTCATTCAACAGCTCAACTGTTTACATGGTAGAGGGATGTGCAATGTGATTATGACATACATGTATCTGCAGGGAGATCCACTATTTATTTCTGTGTACTGATGTGACAAGCAGGTGGTAGAAGGAAACTTTTTAAAATGTGGATGGTTTTTAGTTTTAGCTGTTTTTGCACAATGAATACATGTCCAAATTAAGTGGTATGTTTTTCCTCTGCTACAGCGGTTTTTCCAGTTGTTCCCGGGAATCTTAGTACTTGAATGTGGCATACATAGATCAGTTTAAGTATGTCTTAGAAGTTGAAAAGCATTACATTCTTGATTTTCTTCCTTGACGCATTCGTGGACACCCTTTGCCAAGGTCACTCTTACAAAAGAATGCGCTTCGTTCAGATATAAAATGGCGGACTTCTTACAAAATTGGATCAGCAATCAAAGACACATGTGTTATGGATGTGCCTTTCAATTGAATACATCTTAATACCATGTATGTACAGCATTTGGATATATATCCTGTAGATGCCACCAGTATGTATAAGATTAACAGTAAGTATCTCAGTACAGCCTTGTGCCTGCCCAATTACCAATTAGAATCTATCGCTTTCGCCCCACAGAAGGTAATGAAAGAAATCGTCTGCCACATGGGACCGGTAAAAGCCAACTGGTCGTGTCTGAACTCCATGACTCTTGTTTCGTGAAAATCGTATTCGATTTGCTCGCAAAACTTTCGATGTTGAATCAAACTTCGAAACGTTTTGTGTATTATCCTCACCAGACGTTGTACTTTTAGAATGCGATGTCTGTGGCGTCGAAATACTAGACTTTGATTTTATGTCCATTGCATTGTTGATATTATCGTTCTCATTCACCCTCGTCTCGGATACGTCAATACCTTCCTCTGATTGGCTACTTTTTGCCCAGCTCAGAGTGATGTCACTGGAAGACAAGGACAGTGTGTCCAGGTATGTCCATGTATTGCCGAATTTATTCAGACACTTCGCCCCTGTCATGGTTCTTTGTTTGCTTTGATCCGTTTCTTTTGAAATGTCATCGTCTGCTATTGACATATCAACCCCTTTGGTGCTACGTTTGGGATAATTCCTTTCACTACCCGAAGAATACACGTTATAGGTAGCTGTTGGATGCGGGTCGTCGCCTTCATCGTTTTCATCCACGTCACTCACGTCATGAGAAGTTTGTAAGCTGAATAATTCATCGACTCGCGCAGAATGTTCACTTTGGACTTCAAATGTGTTACTTTTCTGGTGGTCATTGGATGAAGATCGAGGACAGGGAGACAGATTCGTTTTTCTGTCCCTGTGGCGTGAACGCAAATCATCAAAACGAAGCGTATCGTGTCTGCATGCAGACGGCGTGGGAACAAATGTCCCGACATCCACATCTTTGTCTCCGTTCCTTTGATCCCTTTTGACATTACACCTTCTAGATTTTGATGAAAGAAATTTCTGACTCAACCGATAAGAGGTGTTGTGGTAACAAGACACTGGCTTACTTACCACGACAGCCTCGGCACAACGACCGCTATTGCTCTCGCCACGTTCTCGAGGTATCTGGGCGTTGTCAAACTGTGTCCCAATTCGTCTCTCGCGTCGACCTACTCTTCGACGCCGGATTGTTTTCCTCCTTTTGGAGACGCTTTCCTCTGAGGCCCAAAGTTCCGCTCGTTTCTCTCCCAACGACCTGTCAGACAACTTTTGTGTACCGCCAGAGTTCCTTTGGCCCGACTGATTCTTGTTTTCTCTACAGAGCTCGAGAAATCTGAAGAAATCTCTTGACCGACCATGACTTTCATTTATCTTGTCAATTCGCATTTGTAGCAGGGATTCCAGATCGTCATCCGCCATGCTAGACTTGTCCTTCGGAGGATCATGTCGGGGGTTTACCGATAAATCAAGACAATTGCAACTTTTCACCACTTTTAGTAGCCAAGCCTGTTGTTCTTTCGCTGTTCTCGCACGAGGAGGTGAGTCTAGGACCTCTTTCTTCCCACATTCAGGCACGCCATATTTTGAGGCAAGACTAACGTCTTTACAAGCGAATGGAATAAATTGCTGGATAGCACGAGTGAAGAGGTTCAAGTCCATTATACAGGGTCTGATATCTCTCTTCACAGTAGCGCCGGCGTCAATCTCGTATGAGGTGTTCCCGAGGGCTATTTTAGCAGTCTTTTGGAGAATTGCATTTTTTTCGCACCACAGTTTGTATAGCAAAGAGGGCACCATCAAGCCGCTTCCTTCTACTTTCAAAAGTTTCCTGTGATCGACAAGAAAGGTCACAGTTATTGGAGTCTTGGGGTCAAAAGAAGCACCCACATCTGAACGCTGAGGATTATACGTTTCTAGAACATTACAAACTCTGCCATCATCTGCATCGTGAGATTTGTGGTTCAGAGGTAGAACGCCACTTCCGGCCTCTTCATCATCGAACGCATTTTTGGGTGCTTTACGGCAATTCAAATCTTCCCCTCGTGGGACATTCGAAGATTTTCGTCTCGTTTTGGCATTCCTCCTAAGGGGTGATTTTTTCCGTTTGTAGTGTTTGTTTACCCTCAAATCAGATCTTGTTTTCCGCGATTTGCGTCCCTTGTCTATGCATTTTGAAATAATCCTGGCATCACGTTGGCTAACAAGATGAGTGTTTTTATGGTTGCACATTTCATTATAACCTTCAATACTACTAGCTCTGAATAGCTTTGGTCTAAAAGCCTTGGGCACACAACGCTGGCCATGGTTACAATCTAAACGAAGCCTCTCTTCCTTGCTTGGAACTTTTATCTCAATTTCTTTTGCACTTTTGTATATTTCTGCTAATATTTCCTTGTCTTTAGGAATTGTAGAAAGGAGGGTACATTCCCTGACTTGACAAGCATTCTGTGTCACACTATCCACAGGTTTTATGCTCCGAGGCTCATTTTCTCCGTCTAAATTCATGTTAATATCGCTTCTAAGCGTCACTGCCAGCTCTCTAAGTTTTGCATTCGTTTCTTGGACACCACCTGAGTCTCCTTCTTCTGCAGCAGATGTAATTGACAATCTCCTCTCTTCGGCTGGCAATCTGGAAAGGATTTCATTATGATCAGAGCCTCTGAGGTCTCCAGCAAATGTGACTGTGCGACTCTTTGTTTCCGCTGGTGACTTGGCCATAGTGTCATTTCGTTTTGAGGGCAAGCTATTCATAGAAGATACTTTAGCCAAGTGATCTTCAGATTCTTTGTCTAGGCTTGGCACGGTAAGGGGCGATCGGTCATCTCCAACGTTGTTTTTATATCTGTAATTTGTTACGAAAAGTTCCGCGTCGTCAAATAAATTCACATATCGTGTACCAGTTCTCTCAGGGGATTGCTTGTTGTCATCAGCAACATGCTGGCAGGAAGTGGCGTCAGTTGGCTGGTGGAGATTCTCTTTGTTCTTTATTTTTACTGTTTTTGAGACACCGTCTTTCATGGGATCAGGTTCGGACATGTTCCCACCCGAATGAACTCTTCTGATAAGGGTTTCTAGTCCAGATTTTAACTTCTGTATGCTCTCTTCAATGTCACTAGCAGAACTTCTTTCGGCTATCTGAACTTTCTTCTTGCTTTCCTTTGTCTTGTTCTGCGTCACAGTGTCTGGAACATTCTGACTATCCGGGTGTTTCTCGTAAGAGATAAATTTTACTGTGTGTCTCCGTTTGGCGCTCAATTTGTCAACAAGGGACTTTAGTCTCTGCTCTCGACACTCAAAATTCTTTCCGCTTTCACCTGTCCGGTCCACTTTCACCCGATCTTCACCTTTGGTCTCTTTGTGACCTTTTCGATTGGTTAGGTATGCTAAAAGACCTATTGGCTTACCTTCATTTTGTTTTGAAAAGTCACGATTAACTTTGTTAGAGGACCTGTTGTCTGTACGACGATGCCCCAGGAACTTTGTTTCTCCATCGACTGTTTGAACTGAATCTTTGTTAGCTCCTTTAACGATTTTTTTGCAAACATACTGCCGTTGTGGCCTCTGTAAGCCTACATTTGAAGTATGTTGCTGCTTTGCTCGATGCGGTAGAGACGTAGCAATTTTGCTTTCCATCTTGTTAACTTTAGAAATAGTTTTGCGCTCTGGCTCCTTGCTGGGGCTTGAAGAGCAAACGACTTTGGGCTTTTTGACCAAATTGGAGCCTCTCTCCTTAAGATGCCTGTCTGCAATTTCCTGTGCTTTCTTCACGTCCTCCTTGCAAATATTCTTAAAGCCCAACTGAAGCCGCTTGCGCATGACATTCGTGCCGTGCCATGGTTTCACTGAATTTGAAGACGCTTTCCCAAGATGTTTGGAGGTGAAGCTTGGCTTCAGATCGGGCCCACTCTGATCGGTTCTTTTGGTCTCTTTCTGCTTTTCATGGCGTTCCCTGATTACATCGGTGCTCCCATCAATTCCCTTGAATTTCCTACAAGTTGTCTTCGTGTAATGATTAGAACGCTTATCCCTCAGATCCGAGACGTCAATGCTGGCCTGATTTTCTTGTCCTGCTTTTTTCTCTATGAATTTCATTGTTTTAGTTCGAAGATCCAAACGCTTATCAACTTGATTTACCAAAGACTTCTCTACGCTTTTGTTTGAATCAGAAGTTCGGTCGGCTTGTAAAGAAAGCTTTTTGTTCCCCCCATTCAGCAGGGACGTACATTTGTCATTCGAGCTTGTGTCTTTTAAGACAGGATTCGGTCCATCTAGGGAATTTTTGCGTCGATCCTCATGGTCCTTGCTCAAACTTTCTTCTGTCAATTTCCCTGGTATCAGGCATGACACAATTGATGAAACATTTTGGATGTCCAGTGGAGGACCGCCGATTGATTTCATTAGACCTTCATGACTGAAAGACGGCGACGGTGCTTTGGCAGACAGATATGAGTTGGACCAAGATGGCTGTGTTTTAACGTCATGGGGTCCACTTCCAAAACAATTTCCAGTTGGGGGCAAAGCTGGGTTCCTCCAATGTAACTTGTTCAGATTTGACTGAAACTGAAGTGTTTTATTTTCAACACTACGCAGAATATCTGATCGTGTAAAATTCCGCCTTTTGGGTGCTGCATTTTTCTCACCTTTAGCTGACTGTTTCTCCCCATCCTTCTTCTTCGAAAAGATGCCTTTGGCATGATTCGTAGAGCGCTGAAACGACTTCGGTCTATTTCTCAATCCCTTTCCCTCTGCAGATGATTTTTCTTTCTCAATATTTTGAGATGCAAAGCTGCAGACGTTTGATGAAAAACCCGTTCGTTTGCTTCTCCCCTGTGGCTCAGATGGCAAACATTTTCCACTCCCATTGATTGAAGGCGTCAAAGTCTGTCCCTCTTTAAGGTGACGTCCGAGAGACTTCTGCATTTCCTTTAACTTATCAGAGGGGGGTGACCACGTTTTTATTTTCGCCAAAGCATTGATTTTCATTCCAATGTTTCGCTGCCCCAAACTCGCAGCTTGAATTCTTTTAGCGGACCATTTGTTGGCCATGCTATTTCTAGCTCTGCCTTCTTTCACACCTTGGGCAGGAGGCACAGACTTCCTGGGACTCTCCTCTCGTCTCTTCATAAAAGCAGTTCGGCGGTTAATGAGTTTAGGGGATTGGGATTGTAAGCTGCCTTTTTTCTTGGAAAACATTTTTGACAGTAATGTTTCTGATTGTCCAATCGGCTCCATGGTCCGCCTATTTCTGTTTTCCTCTGCAATGACATACCGTTTTTCTTTTGGGGGTGATTGAACCAATCGTGCCGTATCAACATTGATAAGCCTACCATTTAAACGGGATCTGCGCATTTTGGATATGGATAAATATGAAAGGATGCTACGAGTATCATCCGATGTAAATGTTGTACAATTTTTATCCATTTCAGCTGCTACTTTCCCGAGACATTTCAAGCGTGAGCAATCACCTTCAGTTGCTCCTCGAAATAAAATGTTTCGTTTCGAGGACGCCTCCATATAACAGTAGCTGTGCATAGAATCGGTTGTGGCTTTTGACATCTGAGGCCGTGGTGACAAGTGACCAAATTGCGATACTTTCCAGCGATGGGTTTTGTTGGTTTCCTTTTTGCGCGCCAATTTTCTTTTGCTGTTGGTAGTTTGCTTATGTGTACGTTTCAGCACCCCGCCTTTCATTTCTAAGCTCGAAGTCCCTTTGTCTTCTTGGCATAACTTTCGTTTAATTGAATTAGGTTTGTTCTGAGGATGGGCAGAGAAATGAGTGTTGTTCCTACGTGGAAGATTACATTTATCTCCATGATCAAAACTTCCGAACCTTCTTGTTTTGTCCTCGAAGTGAAGTTGTGGACCTTTCCAGCCACTACTGGAAAGAATAGAGGAACTTGGAAGAAAATATTGTGGATTTTGATTTTTCTTAGAAATTTTGGTGTTAGTACGTTTTGATAATTGATTTGAATCGATTTTTTTGGCAGATTCCGTATTCTTCTGCAATTTAGTCGGTAATTTCTCAGTGTATGACATTTTATATTGCGCTTGATTTTCTTCCGGCCGAGGGAGGCGACCAGGTGATGTTGACCAAAATTTCAACTTCCTGCTGCTTGTGTCCTTTCCCCCTTGCCTGAACCTACTTCCGTTTTGCTTTCGATGCGTCTCTCTACGAATGTTTCCAGATCCGAAGGAGGACATGCTCGCTTGGCCTGAACAAACTGCACATTGACACCCGTTTCTCCCACCTAGGAAATTGGGGCCTTTGACCTTTGTGCCTTGAAATAGCTCGATTTCAGGCCAACGTTTCACAGAAGCTACGCGGCCCGGGCGATTTCTTCTAGGTAACCGTGGGGGAGAATCTCGACTGAATAAAATTATTGTGTCCGACGTGGGCAATCCGACCCTTTTCCTCTTAAATCGCGCCATAGCTTCCTCAGGCCGTCTGAGCTTGGTCCCGGATGCACTTAATCGAATTCTTTGAGATTCGGCGTTTGGCTCTAGTTCGGCGTTTACTTTCTCTGGAGGTACAATCGGGCTGGAACAAATTTTCTCATCTTTTGGTAAGCCAGTACTTTTGGAGAGTAAGGTAATCCGGGGGTGTGGGAGGGTGGAAAGGGGACAGGAAGCCAATGGTCAATTATATGAAATCCAGGTTAATATGTTGGTATTAAAATTAAAAAAAAAAAAAAAAAATGGTAATATCACAGTCAGATCGAGAAATACTTGCAGAAAGAAGTAAAATGAATAGCAGGTTATATAGTATAGGTCCGTGTGTATTTTGATGACTGTACCTAAGCATGGTCCCCGGTATTCAATTACCCAGAGACTGGCACTCATTTCATGGATTAAGAGACTGTTTACTTTAGGCGTTATGATATAATATGGCTCATACCAAGACAGAATAGATACATCGACGTCACTTTACTTTATATGCGTAAATTTAATGATTATATACATGTATTACGAATACATAGACGTCACTTTACTTTATATGCGTAAATTTAATGATTATATACATGTATTACGAATACATAGACGCCACTTTACTTTATATGTGTAAATTTAATGATTATATACATGTATTACGAATACACAGACGTCACTTTACTTTATATGTGTAAATTTAATGATTATATACATGTATTACGAATACATAGACGTCACTTTAGTTTATACGCGTAAATTTAATGATTATATAAATGTATTACGAATACATAGACGTCACTTTACTTTATATGCGTAAATTTAATTATTATATATATTATATATACATAGACGTCACTTTACTTTATATGCGTAAATTTAATGATTATATATTACAAATACATAGAGGTCACTTTACTTTATATGTGTAAATTTACTGGTTATGTATTACAAATACATAGACGTCACTGTACTTTATATGTGTGAATTTACTGATTATATATTACAAATACATAGACGTCACTGTACTTTATATGTGTAAATTTAATGATTATATATATTACATATACATAAACGTCACTTTACTTTATATGTGTAAATTTGCTGATTATATATTACAAATACATAGACGTCACTTTACTTTATATTCGTAAATTTAATTATTATATATTACATATACATAGATGTCACTTTACTTTATATGTGTAAATTTACTGATTATATATTACAAATACATAGACGTCACTTTACTTTATATGCGTAAATTTACTGATTACATATTACAAATACATAGACGTCACTTTACTTTATATGCGTAAATTTAATGATTATATATATTACATATACATAGACGTACCATTTTTGACGACCTATGAAGATTGAAGATTCATCCATAATAACAGCTGCAGTAGTCTTTTTCTAGAAGTGTGAGGGCCACAGCAACTCATGATGGTTAACCGGCAAGAGTTTGCGTCAAATGCCCTTCGCGACGAAGGCCCGGAATGTTGTAAATAGAGGGTGGAGTAGTGTAAAGGTCCCACCCCCGCCCCCTGTTGCAGCGACTCTTCAGTCTCTCTTCAATTCTATCAAAAGTTCTTTCACAAGCGCACAGTTTTAGAGACCTCCAAAGCATTCTGCACGTTGCTGATGAGACTAGCTAGACATTAAATTACAAAAAACGCAAGCAATTTAATTTTCACTTTACAGCATATCTTGCAGTGAGCCCAACGCTTCACAGCATGAATAGTTCTTGATAACGAATATTTTTATTATTATATTTTGTAAACTATTAAAGTCAACATTGTTCATCCACAGAAATGGTGTAGATCTTCTATTGATCTGTCGAAAAATTCATGGAATAATAAAACATTTTTCAGCCCCGATTGATTGGGACAAAAGTAAGGGACTAAAACGAAAGAAAAGTAAATACTTGTAAATGAGACGTAATGGAACTAAAAATAAATAATTAAACCAAACAACCAAAAAAAAAAACAAAACCAAAACAACAACAACAACAACAACAACCAGCCAAAAAGAAACAACAAATCAAACGAAAGAAAACAATATAAATCAAAAGCGATAAAAAGGTAATACCTTTATTGAACATAGTGGGAGATGTAATGTACTAGAATGCAGTATACGCCTTGAGGAAATAAGAAGAGAAGAGAAGAAAAGGAGTACTAAAGATGGATGCTGATAAGAAAAGGAATAGACGAAGTCTGTATGGTACTAAAGAAGATATTATGACAAACGTTTTGTGTATATGGCAGAGAGAGAGAGAGAGAGAGAGAGAGAGAGAGAGAGAGAGAGAGAGAGAGAGAGAGAGAGAGAGAGAGACAGA
>JAOWAZ010540320.1:0-10129 GCA_028565935.1 Goniobranchus fidelis
CAGGTATTTAAGATACATGTATTGCAAATAAATTTATTAAAACCACATTTAACTCAATGAATATAATACTCACTTGAACTTCAATCTCAATATCAAAGTATCACCCCTTTCTCCCTAATTTAAACATAAATCTTATTTTACAGGACCCTTCGTTATGACTTATAAACAATTTTTGTAAACAACTAGTCCTGAGTTTTAGCTTTCTATAGTTCAGGATTTAACGATTAAATTACATCACTGTAAACAACCATACCCTGCTATTGAATTTTGAACTAGTTATTGAATAGTTTGTCCATGATAAAAGTTGGCATCAAGAATGAAAATGGAGATAAGATTGTTGATGACATTTAAAAAGATTTCTCAATGTCTTTAGTGTAGATAGTAAGTTTTAAAAAAAACAAAACAAAAGAAAAACCCAAACAATCAAACAAACAAACAAAAAATCAAAACCCAAAACAAACAAACAAAAATTTGTAAAAATACACTCACACACAAAAAAGGGAAAGAATCCTCTGAAAGCCGGCAAAATTCACATGAAATGAAGAAGGTGCAATATTTAATCTTCTCTCAGGATACATTGATATTGATAATATGTTTTAGTACATCATACAATTTTTAAGAATATTCTGTTATTGCTGCTTTCAAGATTTAATCCCAAAAGCACCATCCCGCATGACGGTCAAGGCTAAAACTGGAACAAGTGTTGAGGTTGAGTGGGTTGAACCAGATGCCTTCTGTGGAACAGACTGCCAAAGTATCATTTATTATTGGAAATTTGATATAGACAACCCCAACGAAAGGAATGTTATGCACAAAAGAGTAAGTAAAAAACAATACAAAAGCGCTCAAAACAATACATTTTCATTTTCTACATTTGGACACCTGAAGTTAATCGTAGTATTGGAAGTCTTGATGAATATTGTGAGATAGTTTGAAGGTGACGCACAAGAGCTCTTAACATATAATATTCCTTTGTATTTGAAATTTGTAGGTTAGCCATATGGTTGTCGTCTCTGTAAAATATTGTGAGGTGGTTACAAGCAATGTTGAGCATGTATTTAAATGATTGATTGCTTGACTTATTGGTGATTTATGTTGTCTGTTTTAATAAAACAGTAAATTCATGATCCATGGATACAGAGACTCATGGTACATTTATTTGTTATTGCATGACAGGATGAATCACTGCATTAGAAGCATTTTCTATTCCAGAATGTGGAAAGTCCTTATCTAATGGAAGGTCTGGATACTGAGTCTTTCTACACTTTTACTGTGAGAGCAGAAAATAGCCATGGTGCTGGTCCGCCAAGTAATGAAGAGACAATCTTTTTGTCTAGTTACAGTAAGTTTGCTGTTTAATATTGGAAATTACTGCACTTCTCTTCATTTTGTAAAGTTTAAATCCTGATCACTCAAACCAAGTGTCTCCCTCACACCTTTCTCACAATCTGTAAAGCACAAAGTAAGGTGCAGCTTTTTGTGGTCCTTTTTTCTCTTGGCAATTTCAAGCAGTTGCATCTGAGACAAGAAAACAGCAGTGCATTAATATCCAAAAAGGTATGGATCTGGATGTCACCTAACAATCCTGTGGAGTTGCTTTGTAGTCAAACAACACAGTGACAACATTCTCAGTCAAAATTGTTTTTAGAAAATTAAGTGAAGCTGGCACATTTATCTCTTTTCACCTGATTTATCATGAACAAGCTTTACAACCATAAAATTTTTGCTAGACAAAACAAGGGGCAAAGCTGCTGAGTAACACATTCAAACCTAGATTGCCACCTAAATTCCTTATTCCCTAGCTCATTTAGACTGTGGAATAGAATGCCTGATAGTATCAAATGCTTCAGAGACATGGACTCTTTCAAACAATCCCTCTACCTGATTACCCTCAAGTCAAGCTTCTAGAACCAAGAAGAACTATGTAATCTTTACTGATTCCTTGTTGGCCTTACAGAGTATGCGAAATCCTGTAGGGGCTAACAAGAGAATCCGGAAGATCTTTCAATACATACACAAATTAAAGAACATATGTAGACTTTGCTTTGTCTGGATCCTCGGTCACATTGGAATCAGAGGAAACAAAAAGGCAGATGGAAAGGCAAAGTCTGCTCTCCAAGAACCTGTAGATAGAAATAAGCTTGTAATTTGTTCTGATTTCTAAACTTTAACCAATGAATATATCCATAAGATATGCGAAGAAGAATATGTAATAAACTGGTTCAATGTATGTACTGTTTAGATGTTATAATATACTGCCAAAGTTATGGCAAAGACTAAACTATATATACATTCCAGCCTCTGAGATGTAAATTGGATAACCTGATTGTAAAACTTAGCCTACTAATAATTACCAAACCACCCTATTATGTTGATTATGTCGGTCGTGTGACCACAACTAGAATAAGGGCGTGTGCCTTAATACATAATATCATAGAAGTAACATTAGTAGAGCTAAGGGCATGGGTGAGCACCTATCAACACAATAAACCTCAGCCATTACAACAGAAGAATGAAAGTAGTGAAGGAGAAATTGGGAAAGCATAATAGCAGAAAGAGAGGATCAAAAGAGAGAGAATGAGAGTGTTGAGTGAGAGGAGGTGTGAGTGTGTGTGTGTGTGTGTGTGTGTGTGTGTGTGTGTGTGGCTGTATGGCCGTTCGGCCTCCGATACAAACTAGTGGCTTCAGACCAAACCTAAAGGACAATAGTCCAACTAACCACGTAAACAAACAGCCACGCAATCACATACACTCAACAGATAAACAAAACATAGATAATTAAGAGAAGTGACGAAAGTCGAGGGTAGAAAGAACAATAACGCACAAAAGTAGATGGTAGACTTAAGAGGGTGGTGACGTGAGAACACAAACATACACTTACGTCCTAACAGAAATGTAATGAACATACTACTGAAATAGTATTACAGTTACGTAAACATATTCAATTACCATTCACACGTTAGGGTTAAGTGTTAATAACTATCTTCAACCATCTATAGTAGAACTCTTAACTAAACTAACTAAACACTTCGGTAGCTAAAACTATCGAACATAGAATCTGGATCTTTAACAATTGTTTGGTTTGTATTAAACCGCTTGGTGCTCCGAAATACGGCCGTGCAGGAGACACTGAGGAACCGAGCTTATGGTTATATCAGGACCCATCCCATGTACATCCCTCTTCACGTAGAAGGACGATTGCTTGATCACGACCGGATCAAAAGATGAGGATCTCCGAGAGCAGGCCTTTTGTGCTCGTCCGTGGTCTCCAAGGAGACATTTCGGCAAAACTTGTCTGGTAAGGAAAGCAATACCAAGGCAGGGATTGGCTAAAACCTTAAAGTTACCTGCTAGGCAACGGGTTGGGCCGACTTAGGCCACAACACCACCACGAAATAAAAAGGATGTGTGCGTCCAAAGAATACTCACCATCATCATCACCATCACCACTATCATCATCATCATCATCATCATCAGCAGCAGCAGCAGCAGCAGCAGCATCAGTATCCCCGTTATGGCCATAGTCGTATTAATCAAAATACAACCACATCATATTATATTGTGTGAAACTGACAACAACAGCACCATGTCAATAATATCTATTTTGAAAAGGAATTACGTTACAAGCACGTCTGTGTTGCATGAATCATGGATGGTTTCATTTCATTCTTACTAAACTTATCCTACTAGAAGTGTCAAAGAACAGAAACAATCTACCGTTCTCATTTTTCATTGAATCTTCCAATGTCTTGCTTATACCTTTTTTCTTTTCCAATAGAATATCTGTTATATAAGTAGGTCTTACACATTTGCATCTTTGACAGAACGTTGTGAAATATACTCTTATCACATAAACATGATTAAGCAATTAATATAATAAAGTTTAATTAATTTTAGGTTCCTATTCTCTAGATATCCTGTTACTATAAAATGGGACGATATAATAATATACTCCATATAAGAACAATTCTGATTAAATTTTGCTGTAGATGTTTCTCTAGCTTTAAATTAAAATGCTTTCGTAAAATCCTTGCATTATCATGGCTCCAAAAAAGAACAAACGAATCAATCCTGAAAGAAGTAAACACCGAAAGAGATTGACTCATAACAACAATAAAGAGAAAAAAGTGAACATTCTTTGGCCACCTAAAAAGACACGAGAGCCTTGAAAGAAGCATAATGGAAGGAAAAATGCCCAGGGATCGAGGGAGAAGAAGACCAAGAAGAAGATGGAGTGACGACATCCACGAAAATCTCCACACATACATCATAGCTGCAGGAAAGATGGCGCAGGACAGAGTTAAAATCAAGAGGGCATTCATGAAGGCCACATCCTGGAAAGGAAATGCCAAATATTTTTGATATAATGGCATTTGAATAATATATGTTGTATTGATTAACTGCATTTATTACAAGATAAGCACCTATCTGTTTGATCATTTTTGAATTTGGCCACACTTCTATTTGTGCCTAAAATGTTATGCAGAAGTTTTGTTTGGAACCATCTGAGGTATGAAATCCGATGTTGTTTGTTTTAAGATTAAAATGCGTTTTGCGACTGTATTGTCTTGTCTAGAATTCGTTCTCCCGTTTTAACTCCTTAAGGTATCAGATTCTTTGCTAAAAAGGATGTGATATATCGTCGTTGTTCTCACATAGTGACGGCTATGGCCATTTTCGGGGTTTTGAGTTATTTACACCATATTGTTTATTATGATGAGTACGTTATACTGTACACACTAATTGCCAAATTCGCAGTAGTTTTTGAGTTCCTGGGAATTCGACTTTGACGGTCATCAGAAATTGACCAATTGGTTTTCTCACAAACTGACGGTTAGGTTATGATCTCCGTCACTATGTCGGAACATACCCTGCCCTGCCTTCCTAAACAAAAGGTGACTGAGACCACAGCCTTCTCTATACATACTGAGTATAGAAACGGCTGTGCAGAGACGGTCCCCGTGGTAAGACGGACGCTCTGCCCATTGTCAAAGTCCCGCCCCTCGCTTGGCTTTTTGACGATTGGATACAAGGACACAATGGGTATCACAATGTCTTTGATATCTTTGATGTTCCAAATCGTTTTACAAATGGTTTTGTTTGTCCAATGGGGTACACCTTTTTTTCACTACACTGTCTCAGACCTAAATGTAATATTATCATAGAGTCTGGTCATTACCGACACCAGTTTGAGGATTAATTAGCCAATGGGGTTTTGCCAAGATTGACAAGATGTTTTTGTTTTGTTTTTTTTTCTTTTCTTCTTTCGAGAGAGGATTGAATCTTCTACAATCCTTGTACAATTCTTTGTAGGCGCTTAAGGAATAAGTAAGAGGTTACTACTCTCCTACAATATAAAGCCGTATAGAGTACAAGATGAATCCATATGGTCGTGGTTTTAAACTTGTACAAGAAGACTTAAAAGTAATTTAGAAATCAAAATGCAGTTGATTCTCACAATGATAATGATGAAGTTACTGATAATTTGTGTGGAACCTGTCAGGAATAGATGCAGATCTTTCACTGAGTGAACTTTTACCTTTTTATAATACATAGATACCACAATGAACCACCAAGCACTCTTTTTGTTCGTTTGAATAGATTAAAAATAAATGTTTTTATTACCAGAATCTAATGTTGCAGAGACAACGTTGTTTAAAAACAGATAATTCAATCTTTCATTCACAAATGAAAACAGAAATATATTGATTCGTCTCTGGTTTTTGTTGTATTCTTTTCAGTATTGTCTCTCTTGTGATTTCATTATTGTCTTGTTATCGGGTTTTGTTTGCTTGTTTTGTTTTTTGTTGTTTTTGTTGTGGTTTATTGTTTGTTTGTTGGTTGTTGTTGTTTTTGTTTCTTTTTGTCTTTCTTAAAAGTTGAAGATTGCTGACAAAGTGATGTTGCTAATATTTCATGCTGTAAATACAAATGTAAAACTACTATGCTGGATCAGAGTTTAATACTGAATTGCATATTATAACTCATACACAGAACATCAAAATAACAAATAAAGAGAGGGGAAAAAAACAAGTAAGATGTAACCACATTATTATTAAATTCTGCAGAGTCAAACGGCTTGGACCAGAAATGTCATTCGAAGTCTGTTAAGCCAGTGTGTCTCAATGAACGATGATAACCATCGGCGTGAATTGGTGGAATTTTATTGTCACAGTAAAAGCAAGAAGATGGTATAATGACGTAAAAATTGCCAGAATGGCAAATTAAACCTGGTGGGAACAGCAATTATTTTGATTTATAAAAAAGAGAGATTGTGTGCATTTTGTGGTCACAACAATGTTGTTCTAACTATGTCAGAACGACTCACTTGTTGTGAATGCACAATTTTTGCCTCAGAATATCCAAAACCAAATGAGAACACATTATTATTATAATTCTTATCAGCAGTGATGATTGCCAAGCTAAGTTTGAGCATTTTTAGGTTCGAATATCCAAATTTTGGTTTGAGAGAGAGCTTTAAGGACCCCAAAATCTTTTCTTGAAATCTATCTTTCAAATGAAACAATAAAGTAAGATATTCTTAAAAACTTGAGAAAGTATATTCACAAAACTTGAAAAGAACATGTTCTCATCTCATATTACCAGCTTTCCACTTTTGATTCTAAAATTATACTTGTTTAAGGTACTGTAGCTTACAATTGTCTAATCAATACATTTGTTGATAGCATTGTTACAGTTTTCTTGTTGATATTCTCAAAATGTTACTTTAATGCTCATTTGTAAAGAAAAATTTCAGGAGAGACATGTACAGTGGAGTCCATTAATAACAATAACGGTAATAACGGGAACTCGAGAATAACGAGTCATTTTTCAATCCTCATCCTTGATCCTTCTTACTCTTTAGAATAAATGATCGGGTTTAAGGAGAGCTCGTTGATCAGTAATAACGAGAGATTTTCTTTCATTCCTAGTCAAAACTTTCTCGATACTCACCCTAACCCCATCTCGTTGTCCATTTACCACCGGTAGGGCACATGTGGGGTCCTTCTCTACCCTGCCTCTTCTGACTTAAGTGTGTATGGTGCCATTGACATTCTCATGCCGTGCATTGTAATAGGCCTATGATGCCTGTTTCAAGATGAGATTATTTTATTTTATTTTTCCATGTAAATTCATCATTCGGGAATAAATAGAACTTGACAATAGCGAGAACATTTGCCTGGTTCTCGCTATACCAGAGTTTCACTGTAATAGAAAAAGAGATTTTCAAGCTGTCGGATTAATGAATTATAGAACAAGTCAACCAACCTGGATATTATTTCAGACTTCCATATGTGTTTTTCAGGAAAGTTCAAGAAATCTGCAGCCGAGAAAGATCTTTCCCTTTTTAATTAACTTTACATATTAGTAATTTTATCAGTACTGTGGGCACATGGCAGGGGGATAGTTTAAGTGCAGTCCTCTTCACAGTTTACTTGGAACACGCTCTTCATGAAGTCAGAACCATCATCCCGAGACTGGAACCAAAATTTGAACAAAACTTACCAAGATTATAATAAGCATGTAATGTCGACTTTATCAGGCAAAAATACATAACACCAAAGAAGTACAAGACGTTTTAAGAAAATACAAGCTGAGAGTTAACACAGACAAAACTGAGCTGACTTCTGTCATAAGAGAGGACGCAACATGGAAAGAAGCAAAGAATGTGGGCTGTCTGTCGGAAGACTCAGAAGATGTATCAAGATGAAAGCGCCTTGCAACAGCAGCAGTCAATAAATCTATAAATCTAAGGATAAGAAAAGACAAAATTTAAAAAAAACACATAAAGTAAGCTCTACAAGACCCTCATAAAATCAGTTCTTATAAAATGCAACAGCGAATCTGGGCCCTAACGAAAACAACGAAGAAAAGCTAAATGCCTTTCACAGAGCATATCTCAGAAAGATCCTTGGTATATAGTACCATGCTAGAATTACCAATTCATCCCTTTACGAAAGATGCAACGAAACTCCTTTATCCTCTCAAATACATGAACATAGATGGTACCTTTGAGAAGAAATCAAAACATCCTTGCAAAAAAGGCAATAAAACTCTATTTCATGAAACCAGATATAAAATATCAAGGAAAACACTTACCAGACTGTTTATTGTAAATAACCACAATCTTACCAAATTGAAGAACAGCACCACATCTCTCAAACCTTTAAAGTCAGTAAGAAATCGCAAACTCCTTACAAAACTGGCAAAAAATAGCGGGTCGACTTAGAGGCAGAAGGCCACAGGTACAGGTTTGCACACTTGTCTATTGGATGATCTTTTTACCTTTCTTACTTATGATTGGTCAAGAAGGCTCTTTTGAATATTTTGGAACAAAAACTGTACCTTTTTACTTGATTTTCAAAGCATTCCTGAGTTTCGAGCCAAATAATTATTGAAACAGGAGAAGCCTCTAGAAATTTCTGCTGATCACGCAGTAACACTTACCCTATCTGCTGTTTTGTTGTTTTTTGTTTGTTTGTTTTTTCATAGTCTTATTATAGCCCTTTAGTTATTATATCTGTTGATATTATAAACAGGAATTCTTAAGGCTCCTGAGTCATAGTATTTTTCTAGTCCCACTTTACACAAGATGATTTTAGTTACCTATGTCTTAGATGCTCTTGCCAACTTTTCTGTTCATTTGTAAATGAAGGAAACTTTCTGGTATTTTACATAAATGAGTCTCTAAAGAAACTCAGCAAGAAGAGTGGTAGTAAGAGTGTAGTTGGAAAGGCTTCAAGTACATAAATATCTAAAACATTAATGTCTTTTGTAATCATGTCTCACAGTAACCCTTTTCTTTTTTTTTTTTGGCAACAGGGTATAAAAAGATGATCTATGTACATGTAATGCTTTTTTATCCTGTGTGGAAATTTTTAACTGACATTTTTTAAGTGTGTTATGAAAGGAATCATGTGTCAGCTAAAGCGCATCATTGCAAACTTAGACAGTTTTGTTGAATTTGGTTTCTGCCCAAGGAAAAAGAAGAAATGGGTAATTTCTGATCTTTTAGCCAAATGCGCACCCAAATTCAATGCTATTGCAGGTATCTGTTTTTATATGTTCTATTCAACTGTCTTTGCAGGCAAATGATGGGTTTGAAGAGTATGGCCCCATGTCTTCAATGCCATTGAGCATAAGGAGAGAATCAGGTAAAATCTTAATCTTTCTTTTCTTCATCTTAGAGTTGATTATTATAACCAATTTCTCATTGTATCAAATATTGCACAGCTCTCAAAGGACATTTCTGTTTATTTTTCCAAAATTTGATTCAAAAAAGTGCGTAAAATACCCTTGTGTGCTGGATTTTGTTTTGATCTTGCCTCCAAATGGCAAAATGTTTACTGACTCTTTTGTCTTGCTATTATGGAAGGCAGTACAAATCATGGCTGTTAATTGTTCTTATTAAATATTTTGTATCCTGTTGAAGGTTTGAAAATAGCCTCATCATCCACATATTTAATTTGTGTTTGTTTGACTACTGTTTTTGCTTCATTGGCAATATAGCAATCAGTGAAAGCACATAAGCAGTTTTGAATGTAACTATTAAACCTCTTATGCTGTATGTTAGTTATGTGACAGGTGATTTTTTTCTTAGAACTTTTGGGCTGCCTCAGCTCAGACAGAGTCTCATAATTAAGAAATTGCAACACCATTTTGTCAAATTGGCAAATTAAAGGATGTCAGAAAGAAACCGGCAGAGCTGCCTGAGACGAACCCTGAAAATACTCTACCCAAACTGATATGGTATGAAGTGCCAGCATAAGGGATGAAATAACAGAAAATTAAAATCAAGAATAATTGCAAAAGGAATATGGAACATATGTTCAGCATTTTCTGAGGAAGCTGAGATCAAGTTTAACCTATCAAGCTCTTAGATGGAATAAAAAAAACAGAAGAAAACTGTTGTGAACAAAGAGCATTTGGAGAATGGCCTTAGGTGTACAACACTCTAGGGCAGGTCGGCCCAGGGACTAGTAGGGCTATCTTTCATGAAGACTACCGGGTACTAATTTGAAATGAACGGTATTGAATTGTAGTATGTAGGGGCTCAGTGGCTAAATGGTTAAGGCATCAGCCTGGGACTCAGAGGTCCCGGGTTCGATTCCCACCAGCGACTACTTGG
>JAOWAZ010540431.1:0-10127 GCA_028565935.1 Goniobranchus fidelis
CTTAAAACCCACTTGAAACCTCCTTGAAATTTAAGGAATCATAGCTGTAGGAACCCTGCTGATCATTGGAATTCTTTGTCCTTCCTTTTCCAGCCGAAGAACACTTCTCCAAAGCATCACACATCTTGATGACTTGGTTGGAGAGAGGAGAATGCAACAGACGAACCTTCACCACCTTCTACTCAATGATACAGAACGTCCACGGACAGCTGCGCCGTCTGGTGACAGAGAAAGACAACTTGAAGGAGGAAATTGAACACTACAAGGCCCAGCACCAGCAGCGTCTTCAAGGAATTGCCGGTCAAAGTAAGTATGAGGCTTTCAGTTTGTGGTCAGTCTTGATGCCAAAGATGTCAAAGGTAGGACAAGGGAATGGTCATTTTTCTTAGTTAAGTCCACCATAGCATGATAATCGTAAAGTTTTCTATATCCACAACAAAATGCGAAATTCTTCTTTTTAAGAAGATGTTTGTCGGCAAACCATTTAATGCATTGATTCGATTCATTGCTTTAAGGATAGAAAATTACCAAACTGAAGCCAGGAAGAGCTTAGCAGAATTTGAAGGTAAATCCAAAATCCCTCAGCTCATTTGTATATAAAAGAATACAAGTATTGTCTTTTCTTTGCTGAGGTAATCTTTGAGAGGATGCTACACAGATTCTATAAATCAAATCTCTGACGTCACAGCAAACTAATGAATAAACAGGATGTAGTTTTGCCTCCACTAATCTGTGATGCAAACCGTGACATTCTATTTCTTGTCACATGATGGAATGATACTAAAGGCTGTCCCTTCTGAATATGGGTTATGATCTTTTCCATTCTATTAATAATGTAAATCAGGACACTGCATAGTTTTGATGGGTTGATATCATCTCACTATTCGATCCTTATGGCATGTTACTCTGGCGTTGATCTTATGCTTTGCTGAAAATTTGAAAATTTGGCTGACTGACTATTAAAGAAGACGTAATACAACTCCCAGTTTATGCAGTTTAAATTTGAATTTAGAAAGAAAATTGACTTAAAATTTATCATTGTTTGAAATGTTACAGGCTTTCTGAAGTCAAGTCTGTTTCATAACGTAATTTTCTCTAAAGCTTCATTTGTTCACTTTGTACGTATACTTTTTATTATGTCTCACCTCTTCTAGACTATGTTGTACGCTTCTTTAAATAGGCTGTTTTTTCTCGCTCCTCCATCTTGTAGCCAGAAGGTTAAAAATATCAATAAAACTTAAGACTTCAGATTCAGATTCAATAGCTGTTTATGCCATTATACCATTAGATTTATTTGTAAAACTTCACACAACAAAACAAAGACAATAAATCTTTAGTATTTCACCACCTATACGTCAGTTTGAGATCTGACCTCGGCCTTTTCTTAAGGTCTGCCAATTTTATTTCATGTCGGTGATGCGGAACTTTCAGTGCTGTCCCCGTCTTCTTAAAACAAAAAGCCAAAAGAAAAAACCCCCCACAGATTTGGGAGTAAAAGTCAGAACAAAACCAAAAAAAAAGAAAAATATCCCCCAACAAAAATCACTCTGTATGTTTTGCAAACTTTGCAACATTTCTTACATGGATGAGATTCAGACAGCTGTTACGGAGAAAAATTTGAAATATTTTTACGTTATTTTGAGTCTTTTATATTTTATTTCATATTTCACTGGCTTTAAAACTGGACGGCAACTTCGGCATGAAATTTTTGGCAGATCTCTTGCTTTACACGCAGGACTGACGTCTTTTTGTTTGCTAAAAGAGACAAAAACAAACCAAGAACAAAAATGTAAAAGAAAGAAAAAAAAAATGATGATGATGTCACCTTTTGCATGTGCTGTGAATTTTGTCTTTTTCCATGCTCCTTGAGCGTTGGGAGCATGAGGAAGACACGAGTAAGTTGATGGATGTGCCTCCGTACCATTATCTAGTCTGTCAGGTGGAGCGAGTGCTGGTGACCGCCCACAAACAAAGATGCTGGGACCAGTTTACAAAGGCGCAGCGCAAGAACATTGACACCTGGCTACGCCAGGCTCAGGTAGTGTAAAGCAGACAGCTGCCTTGTTTTGATGGGTAATGTGTGTCTATTTTATGGCAGGCAACAAGCTCTGCAGTGGATTAACATCTCGGCTTTTGGAAGTCATTCTATTCTTTCAGTGTTTGGATGTTTTCTGGGCTTAAAGAACCATAAAAGGAGGGTTTCTCATTGTTTTAAAAATGCTCGTATCGATTAACTGAAGAAATGAGGAATGCGAATGTGAGTCCTTTCAATGTTAAAACTAAGTTATTCACCCCCTTTTTCTTGCCTGATTGTTTTCAGTGCTACTGAAGTTGACTCGCTATCAGCCGTAATTCTTAATGCACATCTTGGCAGCTAAGTTATAGGGCATGGATGATTTTGTATTGCCTGATGAAGTTTGGCAGTTAATGTAAAGTGGGTTTTTTTTTAATCTGCTACTTGTCGTCCTTTCGGTGCTTAAATATGGCGTAGAGAGTTGGAAAATACCAAGATAAATCGAAAGACGGATAGATTCCTTTGAAAACAGATGTTTCAGGAAGGTGCTGTGCATCAGAAGGAATGAGCTTACGACACCTGAAGAAATAAGGGAAATGTCTGAGCAGAAGCCAGTACATGTATTAACAATGATAAGAATGAGAAGGTGGAAATATGTAGGCCATGTGTGCAGAAGTGAAGGGTCAAGAATAGGTAGATAAGATCCTTACGTGGGGAGTAGAGGACAAAAGGAAGAGAGGACGATCAAAGGAGTCTTTGAGAAGAAGTCTGTTGAGAGAGACCCAAATGATGGGCATGCAGTCGATGCAAGAGGTGATGGAACACTGGTAGACAGGCATATGATACATGACCAGACAGGATTGAGGCTTTATGTGATGTGTGATGGCACTGGCAGGATGTAAGATATAAGAATGGTGGTGTTTAAATGTGTGTGAAAAAGAAGTACCTGGTAAAACTTTGATCTGGTCTCCCCTGTTTTCATTTGAGACTCAGGAGTTTGGAGGTCTGCCACTGATCAGTATTTTGTAAGTACCAATGTTTTACATCAGGGAGCATTGGTCTCTTGGCCTGAGGCATGAATCTTCGTTTCTGTTTCAGTCATTTCTGCCTTCACAGCCTTTGGAGCTCTTGTTTGATTACTGTGTCTGTTGCTCAGGACCAAAGCCTATTTGGTACTTAAGTTGAGTTGATTCGATTGGGCTATGGGTTTTGGGTTCACACCCTGCCCCAAAGTTTTAATATAATCTTTTTGCTTTTTTTCTAACACTTTTTAATTGCCGTGTAATTTTTCTTTTCATACGAATTCATCTTTAAAGAGCGTTTTCACTGATTCTGATAAATGATGAACTGTAGTTTTCCATGGTATCCTCCCATTTCAGGCAAAGGGGTTGATCTAGAGTCCCTTGTTCTGCACTGTAAAATTCTTGCTGTCATTTTGATCGGCTCAAATATCTGCTGTTGTGACTTCTCCACTGTGATGTCTACTTTCCTCGCATTCCTCATTTACAACAGTGTAACTTAAAGTAAAAAAAATTTAAATACATCTATTTCTTATGATGATAAAGTACAAAAGGAACCAAACAGCGAGATACAGAATCCACTGCAGTGTTTTTGGCTGATAGAAATTTCACTTCATTTTCATCATTCATTTATCAGATAGACTCTCTCAGCAAGGGTATGCTTTTAGGCATTAGTAATCTTAAATTTTTATGATAAATGAAGGAAAAAAAAACCCATCTCATTTCCTCCCTGAACCTAGTAAAAGGATTAATGGATAGAAAAAAAAAAGAGAGGGTGAGAAAGAGAGAGAGAAACAGAGAGAGCAGATCCGAATCTGTGCCCATTACCCAAAGATGACAAGGATCAGATGTAGATGAGGATTCCGATGAAATGTTTACTTCTAGCCAGGTAAGTTTCACTCATTACTCCATTTTATCATGACTTTCAACAGTGCATGATCTTGATTTAATGGACTCATTCAATTGGACATCAAATGGGGATACAGAACATGGTGAGCGAGTTTTGACTTTTTGTTGATGTTAGGACCAAAAAGTACCCAATTGCTACACTTCACCCTGTGGAAGGTGGGACATTAGCATTAAACTCTGAAACCAGAGTGGAGTGAAGAGGGCAAATTTAGTGCAAATTGAAAAAGAAAAACAGCCCAACATATCACCTTAACCTATCTACACCACCTCTCTCCTTGAACCGTGTGGTGAATACGTCAAAAGGAAAGAGCTTGCCATATTTCTATTCTTGTGCCTCCTCTTTGTGATGAAATGCAGGATGTGGTGAGATTCATATCTAATGATTACATTACACATGTTTACAACCAGTGGAACATCATCAAAGCTTGAAAGACTAGGACAGATGACATTGGAGAGGCAGAAAGCAAAAATAAAAGTCACAACACCAGGGTATTGATATGCCAGTGGACCAATGTTGTAAGTGAGCCAAACAGACATACAATTAGACAGACAGGCAATCTAACTTACACCCTGCCAACGTTACTATAGCCTCAAACACAAAGGAAACCAAACATTTGCACTGACAGTAATACTCAGTATAGCTGAATCACTGTAAAAGAGGAAGAAGAAGAAGAGCGATGTTTTTCAGTGAAAACCTTGTGGTTACAGAAACAATATTATGAGATATCTGACGAAAGTATCCAGCAAACGATCAATTTTTGAGACTGCAAGTTTCAAGTAGCCAGCAGACTTCATTATTCATGACATCATTTTGGATGTATCTTGAGAGTGTATAAAGAAATACCTGCTGGAAAAGCAATGGAGCAAGGCCATACCGAAGCTTTTCATGTGATCCCTTCAAAGGAAGACCGGTGAGGTTGACTATGCTAGAACAGCAGTCAGGGGCAACCTTCTTGCCCTTAAATTTTGTGTCTTGAATTCAAAAGAGGTCCAGCATGTCTGAGAGTACAATTGCCTGACCAAAAGTCACTCACTCACTCGCCACATGTTGGCATCACTGTGGTCTCGGCTCAATTGATGGTCGCTGCAATGTTCTTCACAACCTTCCTCCACTCATCCACATGCATTATCTGGAAAGAAATAGTGAGAAGTAGAAGGATGTAGGCGATGGCCACAGGTGACCTTCAGAGTATTGCTGCACGCAAGTTTCAAAGAATCTTGTTCTCCATTGTATTCCCAAAAACCTTAAGGGGTTCAGCGGCTGATGTTTTCATATTCTTATTTGAACAGTAAACACGTCAACTTATGGTATGGACACAATCGGCATGGTGGAAATCAAAGGACTTAAGTGAATTTGACAGGATTTTCAGTATGGTTGCCATAGTAATGGTGGCCATCTTGGATTTTTGCTATTTTTTAAACCAAAATCTCCAAAGTTAATTGTTCTAGGTTACTGGGGTTTTTCCTGGGTATTATTGAGTGGTTGTTGTTAATATCTAGCTATTTGGACGTACTTTATACAGGGTTCATGTGCCTCCTTATTTTCAAGGAGCTCCTTGAAATCTCCTTGAATTTGATTTTTCCTCCAAATCTCCTTTGAATTTTGGCCTAAATCTCCTTAAAACCTCCTTGAATTTGATTTTGTTCAGAAAAAAAATGAAAGAAAATCGGCAAGACTGCGACACATGCCTTTGATTCGGGAAAATTGGTGGTGAGGTGCGTGCGTTAAGCCTCCTTGAAATCACCAAAATTCTCCTTGAAACCTCCCTGAAACCTCTTTGAATTTAAAGGAAGCACAGCTGTAGGAACCCTGGACCCAGGAAACTCGCGCACTGACGTCACCCCCAGCAAGCAAAGTTAGCGTCAGTCGCCATTGTCATTGTGCAGTGAAGCGCGCCTTTTGAGTTACAAGTGATGAAGTTTGATAATGATCTTTTGATTATACAGGTTTACTGAATGGATGCTTAACTGGTTTGCTAATTTGTCAACCATATTTCACTAATCAATACCAAGTAAACTTTAAATGTGTAATAAATGGTAACCTCCCACAGTTTTCTCTACACTATCTATTTAATTCTATTTCAGCTGACAGAGAACGGTTGAGTCCAATAGCTGCTGACATCAAACTGGAAACTGAAAGTGATTTCAGCTCTGATGAAGATCTTCCATCCCGAATTGACTTTCGCTATCAGCCCAGAGCTGCTTTGAAAGCTGCCATCACCCAGTGGCTGACAGAAATCCACAGCAGTCGCGAGCCTCCTCGCCAGCCATTCCCACGTGTTATTCCAACACTTTTGCCTCCAGGTGTTCCTTCTGGGCCTCCAGGTGTCCTTCCAATCCCCCCACCCATGCCAGGACCTCCCATCATTCTTACTCCGTCTCCACCACCTAGCAGTCCACCAGGAGTTCCCTCCTGTCCTCCTGGAAACCCACCCATCCCCCCCGGTATCGCCCCTTTCCCGCCATCAAGTCTTCCTTCCCCTCTAGACATTCCTGCCACAGCTCCACCTTGCATGAATCCAACAGATCTTGAATCTCCCCAAGTTCCCCCAGGTGTGCCATACATGCCAGCCTCGCCTCCTGCTGGCCTCCCTCTCCCTGATGTGATCAAAACCTGCTTAACATCAACGTCTGCTACCAACACAATAACCAGTAGTGGCGTCATCATGCCAATTTCTTCTATTGACTCTGATCACCACCTCCCTGAACCTCTCCCAACATTTCTTCAGCCTCCAAGTCTCCCCGTCAACAGTCTTTCAGACATGCCTCCATCTGACACAGAGTCTCTGTCTGATGGAACGTCAGGAGCTGAACCAATGGATGTGGCCATGCCATGCTCCTCATCTGATATTAATGATGTGGCGGCCCCTTCACCAAGCCCCATATCTATGCCTACAGAAGATAACTGTTGTCCCAATGGACTCCTCTCATTGGAAAAGCAGAACTCGTCAGACAGTTTGATGCAGGTGGAGAGTGCAGAAATGATGGTGGACAAAAAATGTGATGCAATGATAGATAAAGTCTCTTACTTGACAGAAGAGGATGCCATTTTGCTGGTTGATCTTTTCTACATGCCTTTTGAACATGGTACTCAGGGCTTGTTTCTACTGCAGAGATTACACTGGCTGAGAAACAATTGTCAGTGTATTACTAAAACGGGGGGAAAGAGCAATTCTTTTGAGGTAAATATTTCATGTGTACAGTAGTTTGATAAATATCAGAGGTGCCAATTTTCAGGTTTAAATTTGTCCGGATGTTAATTCAGTTAAGTTTAAGCAGTAATCAATTCAAAATTTCAGTACTTTATGTTGGATGTAGTTGGCATCTCGGATATATGTAGAAAAGAATTATGAAAGCAGTAGGGGATGCATTTTTCTTGGCTTGTGTTTGGGACTTATTGAGTTAGACTTGTCTTTATTTCATGACCTATGCTCTTCAGCTTTCTTGATCTGTAGCAGTTGTACAAGGACATTGCCCATGTCCTATGCTATCTATTCATGTGCAGATTGTTAACAATACATACCCTTTAATCATCTTTCTAATAATAGTACTTGACCCACTCTTGCATCAGTTTTGCTGTCACTGTTAGAAGTAATAAAAAATTAACAATTTCAGGCAACAGAATGGCACCATTTGGCCGAGGAGTACCTAGAGAAGGTAGATGCTGTGGTCAGTTTGCTGGACAAGGTAGTGTCCGGCCCTAACAAGTCTTTCATGTGTGACATCTACAGTTATTTGTGGGATCTAGTCAGCATACTTAAAATCTGCAAGGCCTATGTCCAGTGGCTCGGTATGTGTTTAGGTTCTGGTATTTTCCACTAGCCTTCTTTTATTTTATTTATGTAATTTTTTAAAATTCCAGTGGTTTGTTAGTTATTTTGAAAAGAGTACTTCCCCTTGATAAATATCAAAGCACATTTTAAAGCAAAGAAAGTGGAACAATAGTAGTTCTCAGATTTCTTTTAAATATAATTTTTTCAAGAGATGCAAAGATTACTCTGACATAAATTCAAACTCCTCGTGTGTTTCATTGAGCAAAGTCCAAAATGTTTGATTTTCACATTGTGACCCCTTTTATCCCTCTATTCTCTCCATTTCAGCCTTGGGACTTGCAACTCATCCATTGGCTCAGCAGACCTACAGCTGTATCACATGTAGGCATTGTCGGCTTTGCCCTTCTTCTTTGTTAATTCATGTCTTTTTATTCTTATTTACCATGCATTACAACTTTTGTCCGTTTTGGCAGGAGGTGCAGCTTTCATCCTGCATTGTGGTTCCTGATTAATTTGCCTTATTTTCAGGCCACCAGCCATTTTCATTTGTTTGTTGGCATCAGCAGGAGTGTCTGGCAAAGAGATTCCAAAATGTATGTGACTCAAACTCATGCAACAGCTCCATGGTTTTTTGAATTACCTAGTTTGTCATATACATCTCTTAGAAATGTGGTGGTGTAGATGATTATAAACTAGGAGAATGGTCACATTTAACAGCGTTTTTGTCTTACAATCGTCACATTTAACAACGTTTTGTTTTACCGTAAAACAAATTTCAGAAAGGAGCATTACTGTTTCCTTGTTTACATCACGTCAAAGTTGTCATATGTTAACTCCTTATCAAGGCCTAAGCTTTTTTGTTTTAAAAAAAATTAAAAGAAAAATGCTTGGATAAAAATAATATATGAAATTGAAACACTGGAGATCGAAAGTTGGCAACATCTACTGAATGTGCAAGCCATGTAGTGTTTTCATCACCAAAGGAAGCATACCCCACTCAAGAAATGTGAAAATCTTGTTTTGAACATTGCCACCTTCCGCATCCACAGTTTTATTTAAATTTTCAAAATGGTACCTAGAAAATGTTTGCTGTACATTCTGCAGTAAACATTTTTGCTAGTTTGTAGCTTGCACATTAGATTTTGCCTTCTGCTGTCTTCAGATGTAGTTTTGGATAAAACCTGCCTTAGGGTCTGTAAACAGATAAAAAGGAAAAAAGTTGACTTAAAAAAAAGATCTACATTGGTGTTACAATGACATTGCTTTGATGACAACTTTTATCCCTATGATAACTGATAAAAGTTTTCAGTTGTGTCCCAGAAACAATTTTTTGGAAAAAATAGACTTGGAATCTCTTGCTGTGACCCCCCTGCAGTTAAAAAATTAATTTTTTAAACCTATAACCAGACCTTGGGGTTTTTGAGAGCAAGCTCAAGGTTTCATTCACAAAGCAACATTTCTTGTTTGGGAAATATAAGAATGGATTCTGCTCATTAGTGACATCTTAACACATTGCTAAAAGAAAATTTTGAGGAGAATTTTTTTTTCCCAAAGCTCCTACATGTGTGGTGGGTCCCTTGATATTTTATTTCTCTTCATGATAGGTGAATAAGTGGATTAGGAAGTAGAATATTTTGATCCAATAAGATTTACAGAAAGGCGTTTCCAGATTCCTTGGGTGTTATCAATCTAATTTTCGTAACATCTTGAAATTTTGCAGAATGCAATTTTGAGCTTGCATTTAAAAATCTTAACATGTTTCATTTTCTAGATCATCTAAAAACCAGCAGAAGATTATTTTTAAAAGAAAGAAAACATGAATGAGTTTACTTTTGTAAAGTGATAAAATGGCGGGGTTCAGAGTTGGGTAAAGGGGTTTGGGATGGTTATGTGTATATATTTTGACAAATTATTCCGGACCAATTTTGGGTAGTATTCCACTGCAATCGTATTGTAATGGTTAGGTTTAAATGATTACATTGCCCTTTATATAGAGAAAGCTTGTATATTTTCGTTATGCAGGTGTACTGTTTTCTTCTTTTTTTTCCATGTCAAAAAGGATATAATTTTCTTCCGAAATCCTGAACTTTCTAAACTAATTGTCATTCCCTGGTTTTTAGGTATTTGACTTAGAACATGAAATGCCTTGCTTTTCAGGTCATGATGAAAGCTGCCCTCTTTTTCTGTGATTAGCAACCGAGTGCGTGTGTACACCTTGTTTTACTGCCTTATTTATGTCAATTCTCGATGTTTTTACCTTTGTCAATTGTGCTGTGTGTAAAGAAAAAGATTTATAGTTGTTTTTTTTGTTTGTTTGTTTGTTTTTTTTGGTTCTTGTTTTCCATGCCTTCATTTTTGTTAAAACTTATTTTGCTTTTCTGTTGTTTTTGTTTTTATTTTGGTCTTTTTTTG